>JAENRP010000195.1:0-81226 GCA_024741835.1 Diplocarpon mali
AACCCTCGCAAATGAAACCCCACGCCCCCTGGTGCCCGTCGCCTTCGCGCCATGGAGAGGAACGTGTGGTGCAGTCGTACGAGGCTCTGTGGTGTCGACACGGCAAGTTTGCTCGCTTTCTCCCCTCATCTCTCCCCACATCTCTCTCCTCACCTCTCCCCTCACCTCTCCCCTCACCTCTCCCATCACCTCTCCCATCACCTCTCCCCTCTGCTGGGTCCGGAATCCGACAGCTCAGTTTCTTTGCAGTCCTCTGCCAGCGCCTCTCGTCTATCCATCAGCTCGGCTCTGAGCGGCCCCCCGACTCCAAGAAGCGCTCAGCGGATACGAAAGAGAAGCACCGCAGCAGCCACAGCCGCGAAGGGAACGCGAGGTTCGCCGCTGGTAATATCACATCTCCCCAGCGCCATGGAGACCCCGCGCTCCCCATCGGCACGTTCGCGAGAGAGTCGACACCCCCAGGTCCAAAAGCCAGCAAGCCATCCCATCATTCGGCGCGAGGCGTCCGCCGCCAAACCCCCAGAGCAAAAAGTGCCGCAGAAGTAAATACGACGGGGTTTGGATTGGAGATTCCCCACACGGGGAAGCGCTGAGCCAAGCTGGGACTGTGCGAGCATCCTGGCGACGGTTATCTGCGGATGTCGCTGCAGCCTCCCCATCCTGGAGGGGGGCGCTTCTGTCAGCTAAATTGCTTCGGCTCCACGCCGCCAGCTCCATCATCATACTCCCTCCGCCGTCTCCCAAGAAGCAATGAGCACAAAGCAGCCAGCCGGGTGGAAACAGCGGTGAGTTTCGTGGATGCCATCTCACACGCTCTGCCATCATTGCCATCATTCGCCGGCTGCCTTCGGTCGGTGCATCACGCCGGTGACAGCCTTGCACTCCTCTGCTTGTCGAGGAAGAGCCCGCCGCCAGAATGCCGAAATGGACCGGCATCAGAGAGGGTTGGATGAAGCATTCGTTCCAGGTCGTCGTCCAAATCCTTCCGGCCCTTCCCCTTCGTCTACCCACACCAGACTGCTTTCGGGGAGCAGTGCTTCGCCTGACCAGGGGATTCCGGCGACGGGCAGGCCGTGCGGATGCTGCTTTTGAATGGTCGAATAGCTATCGAGAGAGAATTTCAGGTGGCCTCGACTACTTGGCTTTTTGGGGGTCGGCTCTTCTCGTTCCACGTTCTCGGGGTTGCTCCGTGCAAAAGCACAGAGCATATTCGGGATTCTTGTTTTCGAGTGGGTATCTGCCCTGGTCTTCATCCACCCTACTCTGAGACTGGGGAGAGCGGGAAGGGAGTACTCCCCCTTTTTTTCTTCTCGAAGACCGTGGATCGAACTACGCCCTCGTGCTATTCCAGACCAAACTCAAGTTGAAATTCTAGAAGCCGTATGGCTGGGAAACTATGCGAGACATAATTCACGGTCTCCGAAAAACACACACACACACTCTCTCTCTCTCTCTCTACTTGTTTACTTGAACTATTTCCCACGGTTCAAAACGTTCGCTTACTTCTCTGATGGCGAGCATCATACCTTTCAGCGGCTTTTGGTAGGGATTTTTTGATCGACTGTCTGCAAATCCCCCTAAAAAAAAAGAAAAAAAAAAAGTATTTGACGTTCCATCCAGCCAGGCTCGCGAAGGCTTGGTATTGACTGGTCGTTTCCAGCCCATCGCTACGAGTACGCATCCTGACGTGACGGCGGACCTAGGCTCATCGGCAGCCATCTCTTCCCATCGGAATCTCTGCAGTCCCTGTGCTGTCAACTCTCCTCTCGCCTAGAGCACAATGTCGGCTTCGCGAACCCAACAACGCCCCACAAGCGACTGTTCCCCCGGGCCAAATACTCACCTCCGGGACCTTCAGGAGTGCCTGGCGGGGCGTCGATGCCGAACCCAGCTCTTCTCTGCCAGTGTGCCCAAACCTGGGAAGCACCGACTCAGACGCCTCGCCTCCAGGCCGCTGCCACGAGTCGCTGCTGGCGGTATCCTCTACAGCGTAACCCATAAGCCCACCAGCGCCGCCAGCGCACCCATCCTCGTCACACGGAGCGGCGTCGAAGCTGGTGCAGCGCCCAAGAACGCCCAATCCCGGCACCGGCCCTGCGAATGATCCTCCACAATCGAGAAGCTCCGCACGCTGTACGGCACCGTGTGGCAGTCCCCGCCCGCCGCGGTCTGGCAGCTCTGCTCGAACCACGGATGGGCGTCGTACGGCTCGTCGTCGCCGCCGCCCTCCCGGCTGACCTGCGCGCAGTCTGGGAACGCGTAGACGGTCACCCGGCGTCCGGACGCCCTGCCCTGCCCGCTCTGGTCGCGGGTGAGGTTCGTCTGCCGGATGGAGACCTGCGAGTAGTTGCTGCGGCCGTCGTAAGAGGCGAGGTTGCCGAGGGCGTAGCCGACGCCCTGCTCGCCGGAGCCGCTGGTGCCCTGGCTGCGCTGGAAGCCGGTCGCCGCCGCCGCGGCGGCGAAGACGTCGCTGATGTTGAAGCAGGTGTAGACCCGCGGCACGCTGCTGGTCGTGAGGGACATCGCCTCGGGGGGACCTCCGCTGCCGCAAGCTGCGGCGGAATCTTTGGCGAAGCTGATCGTGAGGTTGCCGCTGGGTTTCCTGTCAGCAAGCTGTGCGGGTGTCGTCGCTGAGGGGTTGAATCTCTCTACTCACGCAGTTGCTGACGCCGAACGCAGGTGCAGCAGCAGCAAGAGACCCCATCCGGTGACTGAAGTGACGGGGAGTGAAAACATCCTGTGGCTCTCGACCGGAATGATGAAGCGCCAGGATGCTCTACACGTCTATCCCCGAGCAACATTGTCGCTGGGCCGCGAAGCCAACGCGGACTCGACCTCACCTCCGCGGGAGTTCACGATGCACCTTGACGTAGCGCCAAGGTCACAGTACCATATATGACTTGAACTGTGCCTCGGCTGGGCAGGGCATCCAAGCTGATTCCGCCGGGATCGCTTGGAAACGGCATGAGGCCATCAGGCACACACACCGACACCTAGCTTGGACGTCTCCCCTGTCCTCAGGCATACCTGCCACTGATAAGCGAATCCCCCCCCCCTCTCAACAACAACAACCTGCTGAGGAGTAGGATACCGGTGCGGACAAGAATTACAAGACTTGATGCTTATGAGCTGACTATGTTCTCATGTGTAACATGTACTCCCTTGACAGCCTTTACCGGACAGAAATCTAGGATGGATCCTATGATGCATGACTCTCAGTATACCCGCTGTGATATCCTTGATTCCAAGGACAAGCCCTGATGTCTCCAATTCCGCGTGCGCGATCCGCAAACGCGAGCGGCCTGGGTGGATGTGCATGCGATACGCGTGCGTGCCGCATGGCCTCATGCCCTGCCAACCGATTCCGTCCCGACAGCGCGGAAAAGATCGACGGCGGACGTCGGTACATGTCGCCGCAGCCAGGCGGACACCCCCGATCAACCTAGTGTCGGGAAGATGTTGCTGCTGCCCTCCTTCTTCCAAACCACGTGAGGGTGAGCTGCAAGCAGCCTGTCGTGCATGGAACGCGTCGTGGGCGTCGGTGGACGGGATCGGGGCTGTGCCGACCGAGGCTGGAGAACTGATATGTCGCTCCCCCAGGTCCAGTGCCTCCGAAAGAAGATTTGGAGAGGTGGATGCAAATCGGCTTTCTCGGGAGGTCATGGTATGAGGTAGCAGGTCAGAAAGCATCGGGTACTGTAAGTGCGATTCAAAGGTGGAGGAGAAAGACAGCATGCGGCACCCAGGCCGCGTTTGGCCTCTTCAACTCATCTTCAACCCTGTATTACAAGACGGTTTGGACACGCTGTACTGGAGCCGAGTAAGGCGAGAGACTGCGCCGCACGCAAGTGATTTGGAGTCGAGTTGTGCAAAATTGTCCGAGTGATGCGATGGGTCTATGGTTTTCGCCTTGGACCCGGTATACAGCGGCAACATCCCGGTATCTCCTGGTACTTAAGCTTCCGCTGTCATACATACAACTCCTTCACAACCCTCGGTTTCGAGCGGCCGAACAGGCCCTGGATCAATGGGCTCGGTCATCCCCACATTCGCGGCGCGGTGCCCGGAATGGCGGGTGGATGCCTGCCTCCTCGCACACTTGTTCCGTCCAAGCGATGTTGATCTGCGGAGCCGAGTTGCTTGATCCTATTTCTGTGCCACTGTTGGTTCTTCCGAAGTCTGGCCATAGCATAGTAGCAAGCATCATCTCTCAATTTCACGATCTCATGCCAAGGCATAGTAGCCTACTCAGAGTACGAGTGGAAACTGGAAGACCTCTCTCTAGGCCAGAGAGTCAGGGGAAGACGATTTCCCCATCGAGGTTATCGCAACCGGGCTTTGTCACACGGGTATCACTGGATGTGCAGAGATATACCCCCGTGTGCGTGGCCATGAAGGTATTGTTTCCGCTGAAATCCCTACCGGGACTAAGTTGTGACCACAAGCAGGTGCTGGACGAGCTATCCGTCTTGGCAGCGGACAAGTCGGAAGGCCGTTCAAAGGCGATCTTGTTCTCCTATCAGCAGCATCCTGTCAAGCATAACACTGTAGCTGGACCGGTCACCTGGCGTGCTGCTCCAATCATGCGGCTGTCACTCTTCAAGCCGATTGTCCCTGCTCCTGACAAGAGCAAAGTCATCGGCGGTGGCTATCTTGCCAGTCGACTTTTGCCTCGCCGACCCCGGTCAAAGCAAGTTGCACTTCCAACGCGACGAATCTGATCAAAGACGCCGAGGAGCTGATGCTGTATGCTCCCCTAGGCTACGGTATCATGACCGGGCCGGAGCCATCACGCAAGCCGGAAACTGCCCACCAGACGATGTAGGTGCGGTCGAGGGACTTGGGGGCGTAGGCTTGGCCGGGATTGCAGCGGCGAAGCATCGTGGTGTGAAGACGATCATTGCTGCAGACCTTCTGGCCCTCCAGGATCGAGCTGGCGAAGAGCATGGGTGCCACGCATGGACTGGACCCTCCGCCGCATGCGCTCAGAAAGGCTGGGTTCGAGGATTAGCAAGCTGCGTCGAAGTCTTTGGCGCGCGAGAAGCTGGGCTGTAGCCATCGAGGACTTCATGCAAGCAAGAGACGCTATGGAAACGGGCGATCGGATCCGAGGTGAGCGTACTTGGTAGACGGCCTCTTGGTGGTAGCCTGCGGGAGCAGGAGGGAAGACGAGAAACTCCGCGCGGGTGCCCAGTACTCACGGCGCGATAGTTGGAATCGGGGGAGGTGGTGTTCTCCGGAACGGATTGTCGAGACTTGAGAGGAGGCTTGGCTACCTTGCCTGCTATAAGACCCGCGGTGGAGAGTGATTATCAAACAGCAGATCTAATCCGTCGCCGGCCAAACAAACACCACGTGAGTGTGTACACAAGGATCTCGATTAAGCGAGTAAGTTCCTGGGTAGCTTGGACTGCACTCCCCTCCTACTCACCTGCCTACCTACCGGAGGCACTGATAAGCCGTCGCAAGTAGCCGCCTATTTTCTACGCGTGCGCACTGTCAGCTAAATCGACTGGATCTGAGTCGATGGCTATAATGATAAATGCAAGACGTTCTTGAATTTACTTTCTAAGTGTTTATCACAGGGTTATCACAGGCGTATATCACAAGTTCACACCCTATCTTTGAACTTTAAACTACGCAGATTAGTACGGAGCTTCCGCGTGGTAAGAGCTAGTGCTGTTATATGACAGCAGTAGCGTTTTCATATAACCTTTCCCGTGCTTCAACGCATCGGAAGCGACTGCGTGAGTTAAACCATCGCTACACAGTTTACTCTCAACGCCCGGTCTCGTGAGGTACCTGACGACAGGCCCACGTCCGCAAGTTCAAGTCTCTGCATTTTCCTGGGCGGCCATCGCGCACAGAACTGCTTCGATGGCTACGTCCAGCCGTATCTCAGGGATGCAACGCGCCTGAGATATCGCGTGGAGTCAGCAGAGCGGAATCCATATTGCAAGCTTACCTTCCCACCTACTCGCGGCCGTCGCGCCAGGGGATGTTTACGCTCACCTACCGATGTTCAGCCTCAGGCCACCAGAAGACAAGGCTGAGAAAATGAAAAAGATCCCGCCTCGGGAGGCCAGACTCCAAGGCCAGGAATCGCGGTCCGGGACGTCCTGGAGTCTCCATCCTACCACCAATGCCATCAAAGCCCGCCCTGCGGCTGCTCCTGCGGACGGCCAAACCCTCCCTCCGCCCCTCACATATCAATCGATGCCTGTCCAGTACCGCACGACGGCCGGACTCGCCAGGGCAGACCCAGCCGACGAAGAGTGCCAGAACGACGCATTTCGGCTTCGAGACGGTGGCAGAGGCAGAGAAGGAAGCACGAGGTAGTCTGCCAGCCGGGGACGGGGGGTGTTGAGCTAACCGGTGCTGTTCAGTGGCGGGGGTCTTCAGCAATGTGGCCGCCTCGTACGACACCATGAACGACTTCATGTCTCTGGGGATCCACCGGTTGTGGAAGTATGTTCCTGCTCCGGTTCTTTGCTCCGGCAGACGCGACCCCCTTCTTCCGACGGGGATCATGACCTCCGAAAGCATCGTGCTCACTGGTGCACAGAGATCACTTCGTCCGCGGCCTCAACCCGGGCTCCTCCTCCCGCACGCCCTCCCAGGGCTGGACCATGCTGGACATTGCCGGCGGCACAGGCGACGTCGCCTTCCGGCTCCTCGACCACGCAACGCATATCAATAGCTCTCCCCAGTCGACCATCACCATCTCGGACATCAACCCGTCCATGCTAGCCGAAGGCAGGAAGCGCTCGCTGCAGACCTCGTACGCCCACTCTCCCCGCCTTTCCTGGCTGGTAGCCAACGCCGAGCACCTAGACGAGATAGAGAGCGACAGCATAGATCTGTACACTGTCGCCTTTGGGATTAGAAACTTCACGGATAAGGATCGGGCCTTGAGGGAGGCGTTGAGGGTGCTGAAGCCCGGAGGCGTGTTTGCGTGCTTGGAGTTCAGCGGAGTGACAAATCCAGTCCTTGATGCCGTGTACAAGAGGTGGAGTTTTGGTGCCATCCCGCTGATTGGGCAGTTGGTCGCCGGCGACAGGGCGAGCTATCAGTACTTGGTAGAGAGTATCGAGAAGTTCCCCAAGCAGGAGGAGTTTAGGGATATGATCAAGACCGCGGGCTTTGTGGTTCCTGGAAAGGGGTGGGAGGACTTGACCGGAGGAATTGCGGCGATTCACAAGGGAATCAAACCAGTTGCGAAGCTGTAGATTTAGAGAGGGACCCGTCTCTCATGTATTGTAGGGTGTCATGCAAAAGGGGACGCATTGCAGCTGGCAATCTCTCGGGCTACCAAGGAATCATTGTATTTTCTATGCTAACACCCATCCTATCACCAGCCAAGCATCCGATTCGTCTCCAGGCGAAACTAGAATACACGCAACGCTATTGAAGCCAAGCAATGGTGCGATAAAAAAGATCAGTTACATAGAGCAGAAGAGCCATCATCGCTTCCACAGCGTGAAGCATAGGCTGATTTAGCTCCGCCTCCATCCCGAATCCTAGATACCTATGATAGGAGCCGAGTGTCGGGCGGCGAAATCAATGTCTTCAGCTCATCCACGTAGCCATTAGGAAGATGTACTGAGTGCGTATTTTTTTTTGTCGAAGCAAGGGAATCTCGTGTCGAGGAAGGGGAGAAAGCGTCTAAGCATCGCCAGCGGTGGCAGGAGTGGCGCTCGATGGTGCTGGCGAGTCCTTTCCTCCAAACCCACGGCCTCTACCTCCTCGTCCGCGGTTCTCACCGCGTGCACCTCTCGCAGCACCTCGTCCTCCTCGGCCTCCACGGCCGCCTTCGCTGTCACTCGCACCGCCACTTCGGTATCCACCCTGAGGATTGCTAGGGTTGTTACCTCCCCTGCTACTACCCCAGTTTCCAGCCCCGCTGCGAGAGGTTGGGAATGGTTTGCTATTCTCTCTCTGTTGGAAGATCTTTACCAATGGTCGACTTCGATCTTCGCCTGCTCGCGTCTTGACGTCGTCTGGCAAGCGCGCAAGAACGGCGTCTCTCTCCTCAGTACTCTTGAAATGAGCAACCTTATTGGATTGTCCCCACTTCTCAATCTTTAGAATCTTCTCCCTATCCTCGCTATTGAACAGGTCCCTAACGAGCTCGTCCGAAGTCACGTTCATGATAAACAGACCAATGACTGGCTCGCTAGCTGGCTTCGCTACTGGCGAGGTTGAATCTGTGCCGTTGGTTCCGTTTCCATTAGTAGTAGATGCCTTATCATTCTCTTTCTTGTCGGCTGGTCCGGGAAGATTGACAACACTGGTATGCGGCTGAGGGGTTGCGGGCTTTTGCTGAGCTGGGGAGTCTGACTTGATCTCAGGAACAGCTGGCACTCTTGGTTGCTGTTGTTGCGGGCCGCGTTGATTGAAGGACTGCGTGGGCTGAGCAGACGAAGGTCTTTGTGCTGGGCCAGTAGGTGGGACTGTAGCTGCAACGGCATGATTCGCGCCCGGGGCCCCAGCACCTGTAGATGGGGCCTGAACTGATTGTTGCTGGTTGACTTGAGATGGAAGTTGTTTTGCACCGCGGTGTGCAAAGTTAAATCCCTGAGCTCTCATCTCCGTACCAATGCGTCCATCTTGGACCTCCAAGACCAGCCATCCAAATGCAGCATCGGCCAAGTTGAAGTTCCACATATTCTTGAATGCGCTCTCATCAACTTGTCCCACGGCCTGTGCATTAGGTCCTCCGACCGGGCCGCCAAAGGGGTTTCCACCGAGAGCAGTCGCCGGCATCTTCTCGACTATTCCAAGAGCGTTGTTCAATAGGTTTTGTTGGGCCTCATTTTGTTGAATTGCTGGCTGAACCTCGCTCTTGACTGTCTCCCATACATCATTGAAGGACGCCTTGGAGGCGGCAAGCTTTCCGCGGTAATGGTCCAGCGTGGGGTTGACGCTAAACTCGTTGTAAGAGCTGCCGTATCTAAAATGCAGACCAGCAGAGATCGAGAAGTCTGCCTTGAGAGTCACGGATAGCTGGTTCAAAATACCTTCTCTCGCAGGCGAAGCATGGGTAATGAAGATCCGAGTCTCTGTAGGGTCGTAGACGCGATTGGCAGTATCCACCAGCTCGCCCATCTGGAGAAGGGTCGTCCACATGGTTCCTTGGCCACCGGCAATTGTTGTTCGTCCTTCACCGTTATCAAATAGCTTGTGCATGACCACTGCTCCGCCCAGGCCCAAAAGTCGCAACTTCACGCCACCGATCTCTAGCAGCATAGAACGTGCCTCATCAATGATGTGGAGCTTGTCGATCTTATACTCCCCAGATCTGAACTTTTCTAACACACGCACATCTTCACAGGCACCCCAGACCGTGTAGACTGGAACATCGAGCTTGAGGCTGCCGTCGAGAAATTGAGGGAGTTCGGAAAGAGGGAGGTCGCTAGGGCTAAATCTCTGCTTCACAGGTCCTCCCTGTGCTCCTATAGCCTTCTTTACTCCCTCATTGATGAGCGGCGAATATTGCGCAACGTGCTTGAGGGTCCTGAAGATATCAGGTTAGCACGTGGCCAAGATTGAAACGGCGATATTTCTAGCTCACTTTTCCGCAATACGATCCAGCGATGTGCCATCATAGAATCCAAAGTCTCCAGTGTGTATGATGTGGTCTGCGCGGGCTTGCTTGGCGAGTTCATTAAGAGATCTTAGGTTTCCTTCCCAGGGTCAGCTGGATCCGTCATGCAGCGCCTCGACATCGAATTACCCCGAACGTCCGCCACACAAAGCACTCTAATACCACCAGTCTGAATCACGCGCCCATTGTTTGGAAGCAAAGGAGCGGCTCCTGGTGGCAAGCCAGTATGTCCTGGGGTGCCGTTGGGAAGGTAGCCTGGGTTGTTGTAAGGGTGAGGGCGTTGCTGCAGTAAAATCTACAGTTAGCTGGGGCCGTGTTAAAAGACGCGCAAAGGCAAGGAGACAGTGGCTGCCAGCGCGCAGATATCTGCCGGCTCCTGATGGAATCGGCCGTCTCGTGGAGGCTGAAGCTGTTGAAGGGGAAAACGTACAGAAGCCATGCTTGATGGGAAGAGTGTTTGAGGGAGGCAGGTATTGTGATCAACGACAAGATGAGTGTGCAACAGATGATCGGTAGTATAGCCTGAAGTTGATTGCGGAAGTGAAGTGACTTTGAAGTTGTCTGACCGAATTCATTCGAGAAGTGCTCATCTTTGCAAAAGCTCGCGGTTGCCAGTTCGTTCGGAGCTTGAACTCAGATCGCTGCGTGATTGGCTCGCTACGCAGCACGCTAGTGATGGCGGCTGAGTCCTTCCCCTTTCTTGAGTGTGTTAAGACGAGCACCGAGGGAGGTGAACAGACTGATGAGTTTCGAGTGCAGAAGTCTGCGTTGGGGCAAAAATGCAGATATACTACATAGGTGCCGTGATGCCGAATCTCTCAAATCCTGACTGCTAGGCAGATGCTGGGAACACTAGTAAATCACCATCTATATGTAGCAGTTGTTATTACAAGCATTTGCTTACCAGTGAATAGACTTGGTCAGATGTTGTAATTAGCACAGGATGATAAAGATATCTAAGGTTCTAGAGCTATTCAAACCCGTGACCGAAATTCGCAACACCAGAACTCCCACCCTCAAAGCCTCGTCTGAGGGTTTTCCTGAACTTGAACCTCAGTCTGTGGATCCCTCCTCGTTGCTCGCGCGAGTGGAGGTTGCTGTTTCCTCGCGCATCGTGGCCAGTCAATCTGCATCTACCAGCAACAATCTTCACCACCTCTTTGCCAGATTCCAAGAGCCAACTCAACTCCAACTATTCGAAATTTCGAGTCCTTGAGTCTCCTGCCATGGCTACCCAGACTCCCCTTGGGATTTGACGACTAAGACCGGCATCATGAAGCCCGCGACCTTGGTGACGGGGTTCGAGATTTTCCCCTGCACCCACAACCTGTTGAACAAAGACGACCCAAATTTAATGCAGAAGTTGCTGAAACTTCACATCTTTGCGGAGGTGGCCCGGATTCCATTGCTTGCAGATCAAATTTTCGATGCTGTTATGACAGTCAGCGATGAAACCGGGGAAATCCCCACCAGCATGTTTCGTCAAGTGTGGGAAAATGCTTCGAGCAGCAGCGTTCTTCGTCGACTCATAGTCGATTGAGTCGCTTGGGACTGTATTTCGTCGTTCTCTGGCAGAGGAGACCGACGACCTACCTGATGAGCTGCTCTTAGCGGTGGTGGTGGCTATCAAAAAGATGCTCGAACAGTACGAAATTGCGGGACCAGACAAGGTCGTGGAGCAGTTACTGAATATCAGCACCGACTACTTTCCAGAAGAGACAAAATGAGCGGCTTTTGTAAAAGGAGCGACATGCTATTTGACAGCAACGACGCGTGCTTACCTGTCGCCAGAGTTCCCTGGCCTTCCGTCTCAAAATACCTATACTTGCAATACCAAGCCGTACAGATGAAGAGTATGGCTGCATTGGCCCTCCGAAAGTATGCCTCCATGGATTGCGGACAGGTGAGTTGTTTACACCGTCTGGGCATCTGCATCAATATGTTGCGCGTTCCTACGCGATGGGACAGAACAGTAACGAAGATGGCTGAGCGTTCTTAGGCGCTGGTAATGCAACTTGGATGGCGGTAATTGCGCCCATGTGACCCAGTGAGTGAAAACTTGATATTTCTCCTGCATGAGAGCAATGAGTCTCATCGGGGCCACGAGATTCGCCAAAATCCCAGCCCAAATACCAGAAGTGCAACACATGGATCCAAACACAACAGATGTCCAGCATGCAATTAAATACTCGGTCTCAACTATCAAATGTAGCCAGATCACAGAGAAATCAAAGCAGAGAAGGGATGGGTATCATTAATTAACAAGTATCGTATCGGACAAACGCACCGCATTGTCCCTGGCCCTCTACACACCACACCCCATCAGTTCGCATTTGTAGTCCTCCTCCAAATCATACCTGCGGCAAGTAAAGCACAAGCCGTCGCTCCGATGGCGATATACATACCCGTTCTATCCGGCGCTTCTTCTTCACTCTTCGGGAACGCGGAGCTGGGATTCGTCGCCGCTTCAGCCAACGTAATGAAGAGCTCGCTGATGCTGTTCCAGGTCACACTGACGTGCAGTGGCGCATTCATGTTCAGCATCATCGTGTACTCGTCGGGCTGCGCTTCAGATCTCTGGGTAGTTTTATCTTGATCGGCTTTGAGAGCTGTGTAGATTGCCGGGAGCTCGTCCAGCTGCGGATACTTTCGTCGAAGCGAGACGATGTGGGAAAATGAGTCTGGGTCTGACGAGTCGTACGTGTAGCAGATCAAGTCGCAAGCGTCTAACTTGGCTTGGTTCTCCAGGATGGCGGGCTCGAGTTCTCCGAGTTCTTCCAGGATCAGATAGCATTGCTTGCCGCCCTGCAACTCCACGCTGTTCACTGCTGTGCGGGGCTTGATGGTTGGGCGGTAGAGAGAGTCAAACGGTCGGTTCAAGAAAGCATCGAGGAGAGAAGATTTGCCTGACGATGGTGCACCGACAACATAACACAGGACCACGTTTCGTTCCACTCTTCCAGCCCGTCGCCGTCGCTTCCTCGCTTTCGTTATTTTCAAGGCAGAGGTGGTAGATAGGCGAGGGCCTCCTGCTGGTTCAAATCCCAGGTAAGCGAGGTATGAGAGAGTCGTGGATGGTGATACGAAGGTCGTCATCGACCATTGGGCTAGCCAGCCCTGGAGAGTGATATAGCCAGCCTCATTGCGCACTGTAGACGAGGGAAATGAGTTCTCAAGCCAAAACGATGGTAAGCCTGGAGTCGGTGCAAACAAAGCGTCCAGCTCCGAATTGTTGAGCCCTCCATCGTTGTCCTTATCAAATAGCAGGAATAAGTCGACAAAAAACCGATATCCTGCCGGACTGAGTTCTGCAGAGGAATATTCCGGAATCTCAAATTTGGGGTGGAGAAAGCTGTCCTTCAGGCTCAGACTGTCCGTGTAGTGAAACTTTCGCAAGATGATCCAGATGGTCTCGTGTCTTCCTTTCTCCGCGTATATCTTGTTCAGTTGAATGAACCCTTTCTGATCAATCCCCCCGTCCATCCGAGTTGCCGGCGATGCTTTGTTGATAGATAGCTTAATATTATCCAAGTCTTCTGGCGACAATGGCTTCTCGAAACATTTTGCTTGAAAACTGTTCATTTCCTCATCGTTCAGATATCCGTCCTGGTCCTTGTCGCACAGATAGAAAATCCTCTTCAGTGCAGCGACCGCGGCGGGTTTCAAATTCCCTTCTTTGGAGTCAAACAGAGGCGCAATCGGATGGGTAACGGCTTTCTGGCATAAAAAAAATACCTCGTTGACATTGTGGTGTTCCCTCGCACTCGTTCGTATGCAAGAGTCTATCTCCTTGAACTCTGCCATGACTGGTAGCATCTCATCCTCCACCACCTGTGCTGCATCCCCATTTGAAGTCAGGTCCGATTTGTTGGCACATAGAACTACCGGTACATTGACCCCCAGGGAGCGGAAGTACGGCATCCAGAAGAGAGCGACCCGCTCATAGCTATAGTGGTCCGAATATACCAGCAGGATGACATTTGACTTGCGGATCTCTTTTCGCAGGGTGTTTCGTTCTTGAGGCAAGGCCGACGTATCGACGATAGTGGTGGACACGTTCTCCGGGGTCCCAATGCTGGGCGGTATGGTGATCTGGGGGAGGACGGACTGGATTTTGTTCGTCACAAAGACGTCCTTGACCAGCGAGGTGATGAGACTGCTCTTCCCCACGCTGTCATCGCCAACACAGACGATTCTCACTACGGCGATTGTCACTACCTTACGGCTCCTAGCATTTTCGGGAGGGGAAGCTTTACCTGCAGACATGATCGCGTCTCAGCCATGGACGCCGCGGCTACAATCTGTCCATCGCCGAGGTGGGAAACGCTGCAGAGGAAGTCGTCGAAGGATGCTGTGCCCGGCGTCTGAGCAGTTCAGGCCGAACGACAGATGAGAAGCCGCTCAATACTGAGTATCGAAAGCTCGCAGAGTGAGAGGCGCGGGTGATGCTGATCGCCTGCTGGCCGGTTGGAGTAGTGAAAGTAGAGTTTGCGACACCAACAAGCGCAGCTGCAGCACAGCCAGTACCAGGTACTTTTAGCTTTGGGGCTCTCGGGCGTGATTAATCCGACGTCAAGCCGTGGATGTTTATTCTGTAAAGAGGTCGAGAGTCTTTGAGGTTCCTGGTACCTGTCTGTACAGGTACCAACCTAGGGACCTGGGACCTAGCTAGGAACGACTACTGCCGAGTTCTCTCACACAGGTCTGCACTGCGAAGTACTCGAATCGTTGAGCCTCATCAGCAAGGTGCCCAAGTCCAGTCGTTGATCCTGCCCATCCTCCCCCCACCAGCTTCACCACGCTGACCTCACTGCTACTTTCTACTCGGAAACTCTCATGCATCTGTCCTCTCGCGGCGGTCTGTTCATCCAGCCTACAGTTCCCTTGTCGGTGCATGCGAATAGCTCTCGAAACCTTCGTACAGACAGGCCTCCTTCAGACCGCAAACCTGGCCAGCGTAAGGTCCCTTGCAGACCTCGGTGGTGCAGCAGCTTCCAATCCATACCGGTTATATACCCCTCGGCCATATCCTGATCTTATTTCGGCATCTATATTCTGTCCGCGCGCAGCGGGCGCCCAAGAGCACGATGTTGTAAGTGCTCTGGTGCCGTACACCAGCTGCTGTACATCCCGCTGATCGTACAGCGTCCTGCCGCCTCCGCCCAGGTATCCCAATATGTCGGCCTACAACTCGGCTGTTGCAAATGGAACGCTCGTGATCATCGAGACTAACAATACTCTGACCCATCCTTCAGGACCAGAGTACCAGCTGGTTGTGGGCGAAGGTATTGAGCGGCGCATCCGGTGGTCAGAACAGAGCCGAGCTAAAGAGTATAGGAACTTATGTGCTGAAGGAGGACCTTCATCTTGCGACACCACCTCCACATCCCTCGGATAGTCCAGTTGCGAACCCCAATCCCCTAGCGACGAATCCACAGCCAGCGACAGCGGGAACTAAGCTGTCATTACTCTCCTTCAGCTCTCGAAGTTCGGCGCCGCTCCTCTATAGAGCGGATACGAACAAGAGTGTGATGTCGGGTGGACTGAGCAGTAGTATTCAAGAGCTTCCAGGAGAGGAGAGGACATCTGCAGATCGGGATCCTGCAAGCAGTGACGGAGGAGGCACATCGGTTAGTGGAAGCGCGAGAGCAACCCTGTCCATTGGCTCAGCGCCAGCGTTCGGTGAAGGTAACTCGATGCTGTCTGCTACTGGCAAGGATGCCGGGAAAAGAAGGAAACCAAAGAGCAATATTGCTAAGAGTAACTCGTCTTACATTTCTCGGTGCATAGTCCACGAGAATATGAGCAAAAGGATTCAAGAAAGGCCATCAGATGGGTATTTCGCATTTGCAAACATAAACCGAGCTTTCCAATGGCTGGACTTATCCTCCCCCCAAAAGGTACTGACCCCTGCTTGCACCTGGAGCACTCGCTCAACGACGAACAGGCAGATCATCTAACCAAAATTTTATTCACTCGTGGCCATTGCCTTTGCCATGACGTCAATCAAGTCACCAAATCTCCAAGCCATATCGATCTGATCATGGGGTTTTCTACGAGCGAAATTATCTGGTTCGAGCCTATATCTCAGAAATACACTCGCTTGAATAAGAATGTATGAATAACTCTATCAGGTGATCTAGCGATACTGTTACTAAATCAGGTCCTAGGGAATCATACAGAAAAGTCCCGTATCTGAAATTCGTTGGATCCCTGGCTCAGAGAATCTTTTCCTTGCAGCACATATGGACGGATCTCTCATTGTGTACGACAAAGAGAAAGAAGATTTGGCATTTTCGCCAGAAGAAAACGGCGACTACAGCAATGGCACTGATAAACTCGAGACCAATGGGAAGGATAGGCCTACAGCCAAGCTTCATGTCGTGAAATCTGTGCACTCGAAGAACCAGAAATCCAATCCCATCTCTTTCTGGCAATTATCGAATCAGCGTATCAACGCGTTTGCATTCTCGCCAGATAACAGGCACATTGCTGTAGTGTCGGAGGATGGAACTTTACGGATCATAGATTATCTCAAAGAACAGTAAGCTACCTCCACCCACAGATGAAGACTTTGCTAAAATTTGAAGACTTCGAGACCTCTTTGCGAGCTACTACGGTGGCTTTCTCTGTGTCTGCTGGTCTCCAGATGGCAAATACGTTCTCACTGGCGGCCAAGATGACCTAGTGTCCATCTGGTCGGTTGCCGAGTCTACGATTGTTGCACGTTGCCAAGGTCACCAGTCTTGGGTCACGGCCGTTTGCTTCGATCCTTGGCGCTGCGACGACCGAAACTATCGGTTTGGTAGTGTTGGCGAAGACTGCAGGCTATTACTGTGGGATTTCAGCGTAGGAATGCTGCGCCGGCCCAAAGCTGTAAGTTGCTTCAGTATTGATAGAGAGAGCACAGCTGATTGGAATTCAGATGTCTGTAAGGCATCGAGGAAGCACCTCCTCGCGCTTTGCAAGTCCACTTCAGAGAGCTGAAACACAGACCACGACGACAAGCAGGTTAAGGTCAAATTCTAGCTTGTCGGCTGAGAGCGAGGACGAGCATAGCATTGAGCATGCAGTAGAGCCTAGGGCAAATACTGCCATGCTCCCACCCGTCATGGTAAGTCAACCTGCTGGTGTGAACCTCTTCGAGGCATAGCTGACATGCCAACGATAGTCCAAGATCGTCGATCCAGATCCACTCTGCTGGCTGGAGTTCACAGAAGACTCCGTATTAACAAGTTGCAAGAGTGGTGAGTGTCCTATCCCTCACAAGAGAATATACTAGGCTGACATCCTTTCTAGGTCACATTCGCACTTGGGATCGGCCCCGTGACGCTGCAAACAATAGCGAAGTCACTTCGTCTTCTATTTGATTATTTTGGTTCAGGCACGTCGTGCATATTTAGCGATATGATTGGAGAATAACGATAGATGAACCGAATATCTAATGTGAAGTCACATCCTCTTTTCTGTTTTTAAATATTGCCATGTATCTGCTGTCCTGTCATTCAAGTGCTCTCTCCCTCTCTGTCTGTTTTTGCCGGCCGGCGAGGTCAGACATCTTCGTGCCACCAGAGCCGAAGGGTCAGGGAGCTGAAGGAGCCGACCTCTACACACGAAGCTTCACCTTTGTTGCACATCGCATCCAGACCACGGGTAGCACAAACAAGCCCAGAGTGTCATCCCATCGGACTGGGTGCAGCCTGCACATCTCGATGGCTGAGCACCCGCCCGCGGACAGGCAAAACCTGTTCCTGGAGCTGCGCCTGGCCGCAGGTCTGCAGATCCCGGTTTTGAAGTCGGCAAAAAGTTGCCAGCGGGAGGGGAAAAGTTGGAAGGTGAAATTGAGACGTGCAACAAAGACTGCACGAGGAGGCGGGATGGGGATGAATGATCCTCGCCTTGAGATTGGGGAGACTGAGAGATGGGCTGGGCTGGGCTGGGACCTAGACATATGAAATGCTCGGTAGTGCTGGCTTTCAACCGCGGGAAACTCCACTTCGCGACATCCACACCACCAGGGTCACAAGTGACGGCGCGAGTGCTGGGTATCCCGCAGGCTGGATTCGAGTGTGTACGAATCCGGCGATAATTAGCGAACGCACTTGGAGAGCTCGTTGCATCATCTGCGACCCCCTCAGTAGCATGCATTACAAATCAAGAGCAATGGCGCCTTTTCACTCACAGAGTGCCCTCTCCGTGCTGCCTTTGACTTTCTCCCGGTTCTGCCTCCGTCGAGTGTCCACGGCGTTACAAACAATCAGTAGCGACAAAGTTTGCGATCGAAATACAACCAACGACGTTGCAGCGCGCAGGATGGCAGCAACAAGCAGTTTCTACAGCATCGTTGCCGGTGTAGGCGCCGGGACTGGTACGCCCCAGGAACCCCTTGCCAGCTCGAACCCATCTAACCGCCACTGAGCAGGCCGTTCCGTCGCGTTGAAGTTCGCCAAAACATACCCCGTCGCCCTGCTAGCCCGCACTCCCGAGAGCTACGTCTCCGTCGTCAGAGAGATCAACGCCGCGGGCGGCAAGGCCATGGGAGTCTCCGCCGACGTATCCTCCGAGGCGTCCCTCGAGGAGGCCTTCGCGGAGATCGAGAGGGAGTTCGAGGGCAAGAGACTCGCGGCGGCAATTTATAACGTCGGAGGCCGCTTCGTACGCAAGCCGTTCCTCGAACTGACGAGGGAGGAGTACGCGGCGGGATTTCAGGCGAACGGGTATGCTCTCTGCCACCCTCTTCTTTTCGTAGCTGGCGAGTGGGCGCGAGGAAGTAGATGGACCGTGGAATGGAGGGAAGTGTGTGTGCTGATCAGATCTGTCCGCTAGGGTTGGCTTCTACCTCTTTGCTCAAGCGACACTCCCCGGTCTCCTGGCCTCGGTCCCAGATGCTCCTCACCCGCCCTCCCTCATTATCACGGGCGCCACTGCATCGCTCCGTGGTTCGGCGACCATGTCGTCGTTCGCCAGCGGGAAGTTCGCCTTGAGAGCCACGGGGCAAAGTCTGGCTAGGGAATTCGGTCCACAGGGAGTTCATGTTGCTCACGCTATCATCGACGGAGTGATTGACATACCGCGAACGAAGGACTGGCCAGTCAACGGCGGTGCACCCGATGGAAAGATATCCCCAGATGCGATTGCTGAATCGTACTGGTATCTTCATACGCAGGTCAGTAGCTCCCGGCCTGGCCAAGCCGCAGACAGAATTCGCCTCCTGAGACTTAGAGGCTACTTGCTAATTTTCCTACCAGCCGAGGAGTCACTTCACTCAGGAGTTGGACGTCAGACCTTATGTTGAGAGGTTTTAGATGCTACGATATCGTGACATGGCCGATGATCTTGGGCATAATGAATAAACATGTGTGCTGGAAGTTCACTACCGGAGTATCCACAGGGGACAAAACGGAATCTCCGAAGCGGGACACTTGTTCCATGCAGCTGAGCCAATCTCAAAGCATATTCCTCACCATCAAACTCTCATCATAACAGATAAATCTAGAGACAGTCTGCAGGCGAGGAGAGTCGTCCTCCGAAGAGTCAGACCCGTATTCCTTCTTGCGCTATTGTTTACCTCGAAAATCATGGGCCTTTTCAGGAGATTGACGCGGAGATAATTAGCGCAGACAGCAAGCATGGCTGAAGTACTCCCTCCCCTGCGTAAAGTTAGTGAGTGGGAACTTCCCCCCTCCCCAAAGCAAAACTTCGGCGTAGCAAAATACCACCATGCCGTGTTGGGAAACATGACACTTTGCTTCGGGAGGACTCCCATGGAGCATTTCACATGTAGACCAGAGTGCAAGCACAGAGGATGTGAAATGGCCATAATGTGTTGTCTTTTTTTATTCGTTTCCTATGCCTAGCAGCACCAGCCGCCAGCCAAAGCCAGGAAACCGGGTATGCGAATCACAAAATTTGCCCAGACACGCCCATGTGCCCTTTCGCTCGCTCGCTCGGAGTGTGCGAGTTTAAGCCTTTACCTTCAACTTCGCCTTGATCTCGCGGCCGGCCTTGATGCGCTCCAGTATGCTCTCGCGGTCCTTGTCGATCTTCAACTTGGTAATGACCACCTTGGATGGGTGGATACCGAGGGGGACGGATTGGCCCGAGGACTTCTCCTTCACGACACGCTCGATGTGGACGATATACTTGAGACGATAGACAGAGGTGATCTTGCCTTCGCGGCCCTTGTTGGACCCTCGAACGACGGTGACTTCATCATCCTTTCGGATGGGGATAGAGCGGACCTGGAAATTGTTAGGATGGTCGGGGGAGGGTGCGAAGGAAGGCGTACGTTGTACTTCTCACGGAGCTCCTTGCTGAGAGGGGCACTCATGATCGTGCGCCTGACGCTGGAAGGCGCATCGTAATGGGCCTTGCGCGACTTTCTTCTCGAAGAGTGAAGGGCTGCGAATGTCAGTTGTAAGGTCCAGTGAATGCGGGTAGCTATGCCGAGCGGAGAGCTCTTATTCAGATCATAGGGACGTACAAGAGTTGATCTTGGTCATCCTGGCGGTTTGCGATGAGCGTCGGCGATGTCGTTGGTCGTTGTATTCGTTCATAACAACGGAGGAGTTTTTTTCAGAAGATCACTGTGCGCTGACTAATCTGAAGGCTGGATAAGCGAAAGATTGGTATGTGGTGAAATATGGGGCCAGATGGCTGTGATTGGAAGGGCATCTGATAGGCGATTGACTCCTGATATGACGGAATTCTGTTTACGCGGGGTTAGAGGGGTAAAAAAATATGTAACGAGGCCGATCCACACGTCGATTCATTTCGAACCTCTTCATTCCACTTCAAATCACTAGACCTCTTCAGCACCTTACAACCTCCTTGATAAGCTCCCCCGACAGTAGCAGAAATCGTTTCTTATCAAAGCTCAAGATGGCAGATTCCCAAACCACATTCGATGGTAATACAGCTCACCCGACAGCTTCGCTAAAAGTATTGATTTCTGTCAGGCTCAGTTCGCATTGCAGTCATCGGCGGTACCGGTCTTCAAACACTAGAAGGCTTCGTCCAAACCGCCACCGTCAACCCGCTCACGCCCTGGGGTTACCCCTCAGCACCCATCCACATCCTACAACACCACAATGTCCCCGTGGCCTTCCTCTCGCGGCATGGCGCCTCCCACGAGTATGCTCCCCACGAAGTCCCGTCTCGAGCGAACATTGCCGCCTTGAGAAGTATTGGTGTCCGAACGGTGATCGCCTTCAGTGCGGTGGGCAGTCTGCAGGAGGAGATCCGACCCAGGGATTTCGTTGTTCCGGATCAGGTTATTGATCGTACGAAGGGCGTCAGGCCGTTTACATTCTTCGAGAAGGGCGTTGTTGGACATGTTGGCTTCGCGGATCCGTTTGATGCGAAGATTGGAAAGGTATCTTCGGACAGTGTGCTTTGGTAGGTCGGAGTTGATTGTGGTCGCAGATCATTAGTGCTTGTGGGCATGCTCTTGCTGGCGAGGGCGTCCGGATGCATGACAAGGGGACCATCATCTGCATGGGTACGTTGTTCTCCTTTATCTTTGAGTTTGTCTTGGGATTCATGACCGACACTTCTCTCTCGTATAGAAGGGCCTCAATTCTCAACTCGCGCCGAATCCAACATGTACCGCTCCTGGGGTGGCTCCGTAATTAACATGTCTGCCCTCCCCGAAGCCAAGCTTGCCCGCGAGGCAGAGATGGTCTACCAAATGATTTGCATGGCAACCGATTATGACTGCTGGCACAGCACTGAGGACGTCGATGTTGCCATGGTCATGGGCCACATGGCTGCCAACGGCGGTAACGCGAAGAGATTGGTGGGCGCAGTGCTCGATGAGTTGACCAAGGAGGAGCACGTGGATCTGGTGGAGGGAAAGCATTGGAGAGGGAGCACAACGGGAATGATCAAGTTCATGACGAAGAAAGAGGGGAGAGGAGAGGAGGGAGTCAAGAATGTGGAGTTCCTTTTCCCGGGCGTATTGACTTAGGGTCGACTTACGGTGATGATTGACATGTATGTTTTGTCTATAGACTGATACCTAAGCGAGCATCATCTGCTCGAGCGAGGCCCGCCGACGTTGAAAGTCAAGGTGGTCATTCCAATTTGCTGGCTGATGAGCTCCAGATTAATACCGTACGTCCAGGTCAGCTATAGCTGCTGTGACTCTAGGCACATGCCGTATGTCTCTAGAGTCACGAATGGAAGCGAACAAGATTTATGAACTTGGAATTCTGGGGTTTTTATCCCGAGGACCTAGCTTGGCGCTGCTCAAGAGGCGTTACCCACAATTACAGACACCTCTAAAATACGACCCTATTTGAAGAAGCAACGCTAGAGCTGCAACTCCAGTGCTATCCAATATAGCGCCCACTGCGAGGAAGCGCTACCCTGCCCGTGACATACAATCGAGACAGATATTCTCTCTGCAGGAGACATCTGAAAAACGATCAAAGCGTGTTTTATAGTTTGGCATATCAAGCCGGAACTGAGGTTCGTTGGCTATCGTTGTTGGTTGTCGGTAAGAATCCGGAATTGAGTGTTATCATAAACATGTCGAGGGCGAAGAGGCACCGTTGACGCCGTTGGCTCGCTTCCCATTGGCGACATGCCTGCCACTGCCACTCACCTCGCCCTCTGATATCTTGTTTGCAAGCTTTCTGAATTGCCATTCAGGCAACGTGATCCCTGTCTGCTCGTTGATGGTCGACATCAAGGGGGGTAGCATCTGGTACGTGTTGCGGATGCTGTCAATGCCACCCTGGCCACCGGCGGCACTAGCCTCGCCACCAGCTTGAGGGCCCGTGTTCCAGATCGTCATCTTGGGGTTGAGGCCTCGGACGGCGCTGGCGTTGGCCTGTGCCAGGTCGGTGTAGACACCCTTCTCGATCATCAGGTACTGGACCAGCCCAGCTGGCCCGCCGAAGGCGTGGGAAAGGTCAGCATAAGCGCCAGCCATGGACGACAGACCGGCAGCTTGCTTCTGCAGCTTGATGAACTCGGCCTCCGCATCCTTCGAAGCCGCAACGTAGCGAGCCTCGGCCTCGATCTTGACCTTGTATGCGCGGGCATCAGCAGCCTTCTGCTCGCGGTAGAAGTGGGCGTTGGCATGAGCTTGCTCTTTGTAGTTCTTTGCATCAGCAGCCTTCTGCTCGCTGTACAAGTGGGCATTGGCATGAGCTTGCTCTTTATATTTCTTTGCATCAGCAGCCTTCTGCTCGCTGTAAAATTGGGCGTTGGCATGAGCTTGCTCTTCGTAGTTCTTTGCATCGGCGGCCTGCAGCTTCGATTCTCCGAGAATGGTAGCCTTGACGACGTCACTGGCTCTGAGGCGCTCCAACTCGGTCAGGGCGCGCCTAACTTCGACCTCCTTGCGGAGCGCCTCGTCCCGGACTTCAGTCGCGCGGGTAGCCTCGATCTAGATCATTGAATCAGTATGTGGGGTATCGGATGCTAGAGGGTCGAGGGTCGAAGAATAAAAGATCAGATCCTCGGAGCCGAGAGAATTGGCCGTTCAGAACGGGATACACCGTACCTGGGCTATGTTTACGTCTTTGCTGAAGTTTGTCTTGCGGGTAGCAAGAGTAGCCTCAGCGCGGGCTCGCTCACTGCAGGCGGGTCAGCTTATGCTTCCCATGCATAGCCCTTGAAGTTGGCCAGACGTGAGCCCAGGGAGAGATGGTGACCTGTCTCGCTCTGTCTTCTGCACGGCGGTCTCGGCGTCAATCCTGGCTATCTCTCGCTTCTGTTCTCCTTGTCGTTGCGCTTCACCTACAGTACCAAGTCTCTGAGCTTCGGCGACATCGACTCGCGCTTGGTTGATGGCACCCTCGTGTGCCTTCCGCGAAAGCGACTCAAAATAGCTGGAGTGGGGCGCATCGCGAAGCTCCTTGACGTTGGCATTGTAAATTTTGAGTCCGAACTGACTGAGCTCGCCTTGGATATTCTTAGAGATGGCCTTCTTGAACTGCTCACGCTGGCCAAAGATCTCTTCCATGGTCATGGAACCTTGGAGGACATCAGAATTTGCCAAGGTGGGCATTGGGATACATGGTGCCCACTTACTGACAAGGACACGGGTTTCGCCCTCGATAATGCCTCTGATGATGTTTCCGAGATGCTCCTTGACGGCATAATCTTGATTGGTCTCGACGTCCGCCAGAAGCATAGCATACTTCATGAGAGAGTCGCCGTGGTCCTCTCGGGATTTTTCGATCTTGACACCGTCCCCTGGTGGTTGCCCGGCATTAGCGCCGCGTTGGTTGACGTCGGGGCCGACGGTGAAGACAACAGGAAGCAGGAATTGCAGTTTCTCCCTAAAATGTGTTAACTCGCTCCAAAAGAGACCGGGTGGCGGCAGGGGGAGGGAACACCACGAGGAACAATCTTACTTGGTCATAGCCTGAAGGTTCATGACATAGTCATGTGGCTAGATGCTGAATTTTTTGCACTACAAACTGTTAGGGTGAAACTCGTAGCTTACCCATCGTGAAGACGCCGCAGAGAGCGCTATGAGCTGTAGGGAGGGCGACTTGCTTTTTGGAGTGGCCATACTATGGAACTCTTGGCGATCTTGACGCTCTTGATACCTCGACCAGTGATGGCGAGGTACTCGTCAGGGTTACTGGCGACATAGCTGATCATCTTCACATATGATGTTGGGGGTGGAGTAGTTGGGTTCGGGGTATGTGATGGAGTAGTAGGAAGGTAAGATCTTTGAATTTGCTTCGAAAGATCGTTGCAGCGATGAAGAAGTAAGAAAGCCGGGGTTCATATTAGACTAAATACCCACGCAAGGTAGACACTGATATCTGGGTGGAGGCAGGATTGTGGATTCGGGTTTTGAAGAAGCTATGCCTGACTAAAATTGCCCGGCCACAATCTAAGTCGCGGAACCGAGATCGGGTGGACCTCCGTAGGTAGTGAGCCCTACCGTGGATAGTTACATTCTCAATTGACAGGGTCGAGAGGCTGGTAGGTTTACGGAGACTCGTCAGCCCCCCAGGGCCGGGGTTTGCGATATCTGTGGAGGATGAATGGAAGAATGGAGGAGGAATGGAAGGAAAAGAAGAAGAAGAAGAAGATCTTACAAGTCGTATTTATATCCACATGTACCCGTGCTACTTCTTACTAGAGCAAGGCTGACTGTCCCCAAGAGAGCGAGCATCTCGTATTGCGTAGGGAGTGAAGCCCCGCCCGACCTTGGAGAACGAAACGAGTGGGAGACGCGCTGTGATGCCGGTCTTCTGGGTGTTGTGTGAGAGCTGCCATCGTCGGCGCGTGGGTGGATTCCGTGGTGGCGAGTTTTCAGTCGAGACTCTCCAAGGTAAAGGTTAGTGACCATGATGATAGGTGGGGGACTTTGAGATGGAGGAGCTTGGGTGCCAGATGTTGGTCTTACATATCAGGCTCTCACGCAGCGCTGGCACTGATGGTGACCGATGTGACGTTGAGACAAGAGTTAGCGCGGCTCGCGTAGTAGCCCGGTCAGTGATCTCCGGCTTCCGTACCTGATCCCTCTTACCCGGGAGCACTTCGATACCAGCCTCGTGACATTCCCGTGACCTCCCCGTGACATTCCCGTCTCCTTCCCGTGACCTTCCCATGACCCTCTCATGACCTCCATACCCCTCCGGCACGAAACCCGCGAGCCCCCTCCTGGGCCGTGCAAGTCGGAGCCTCCGTCGTCGGGAATGCTTCCCCACTTATACTCCACGCCGCCACGCCGTGCTGGTCCTGGAGTCAGTAGTACCGGCCCTCCTCGTGGGTGTCCAACCTTGTGGTCATCCCTACACAGTAAGGGTAAGCTACACTGTCGGCTCAGTCTAAACCCCCTCTCGACGTCTGTTGCCGAGCTTCTAGAATGATACGTAACGTCAGATACTACCTGGCCCTACCCACCCCGAGGATCTGGAAGTTCCTCCTGGGTTTACCGGTTTTCTAGCGATACCTACCAGGCCCAGAACAACCCTAACTCACTCGGGACTCGTCATTGGAGTATCCCAGCCATTCCAAGAAGAGTTTCTCAACCACAGTCTTCGAGATGATGAGTTGCTCAACCGCCGCTCGACGAAACACCAAAGGCGAAGTGCACATACTCGCCAACGAACCGTCTCACAGTTTATACATATGGATGCCAAGGCCCCCCTTCCATCTTACGGCCAGGAAGACGGAGCTGCACCCCCTGCCTATACCGACACAATCTCCAGCTTTCACCCCACAGTCTCCTCCCCAACCTCTCAATACTATTCCTCCCAAATCCAATCCCAAATCGCCACCCTCGCCACCCAGATCTCCTCCGCCCAGACACCAAAGAATCTGCTCTCGCACGCGCAAGATGAGAAGATCCTCGGCCTCCTCGCCCACCACATCCAACTGTATCTCTCCGATGTCGCGAACGCAGGCCTCGCGCAAGGAAGTCTGATTCTCGTCCCTGCGAGAGGCATACAAGACCCTACCGCTATCCCTACTGATTATGATTTCAGTGAGCCGAGCGAGTATGATCGTGTCGTGAAGGTTCGCGACAAAGAGAGTGGAGGACAGGAACTGTGGTATTGGCATGACGAGGATATGGCGATGAGATTGGCCGGCTATTTGAGACCCGCTGGAGACCCCGAGACGCTGGGGTTGCCGAGGAGGAGGGAGCAAGTCCAGCCTCAGTCCCAGACGAAGGAGTGGCGCCTTTTCGGGAGGAAGAAGGCGACTGAGAGGCCGCCGTTGGCAGAGGAGAGGAAAGACGCGAAGATCCGGAGTTTAGGAGAAGTGAGCGGTGTTCGCGTGGCTGGTGATGTCAGGGCCGAGGAGACGGTTTTTAGGTACGAGAATGAGTTTGGGATGTACGAGGCAGAAAGGGGCTGGGCCATTGTGGTGAAGTTGAGGGCTGTTGTAACTTAGTGGGTAAAGAGATTGGGAGGCTCTTCGAGTCAAGAATCTACACTACATATATTTACTTAGTTTACTGGCGAGCTTCGACGTAATATCCATCTGCGAGAATATGTTGATGCGGTTTTCGAGACCATGATAATATCATTCCGAAGGCGGAGTGAGTGCATTTCAGCCGGGAAAATAATGTACACTACTTGCCGACTAATACCAGTCATTTGCCCTTTTTACACTAAAAAATTGTCGTTTTAAATGTTTTCCCGCGAGTAAACGGCTATGTATAAAAATATTTTGTTCTTTGTAAAATTTATGTTGCTTCTACGGCTAGATACTAGGTATTAAGCTCTTCACTGAGATAAACATATGTTGACAGAAGTTAATAATTCTGGAAACCATGTATGATAGAAAGTCGCTTGTGTAAGCGGTAAGATCCCCATTTCAAGACTTATTGCTACTCTACTACATAAAGATATCAATAATCCAATCCCTGAAACACTCTTACGATGTACTATCATGTAGCTATCTGTCGTGATAATCCGTCCTGCAATAGCTCAAGTTCTATGTAGCAAGGTAGTTGGAGGCGACTGAGATCTCAATATCCCTGCTGCCTTGGTTAGTAAATTGGCCTTGTTTTGAGATAACAGGGTAGTAAACATGAGAGCAAGGCTGCTATTGCCAAATATAAGACGAATGAGCGTACCCGGAAGGCTTGAATTGCAGATAGGATAGATGGGTATGCATGCTCGACTCAGCAGTCCAAAGTACCTCGAATCTACACCTTAGACTTTGTCATGCGAGTAATTCAGTAGAACCTACAACCTCGTCAATATTTTATTCGAGTCAGCCGAAGTTTAGCGAGAGCGTCTATTCAGAATACCTTGCTGGGGACGAAGGAAGTTTGACATGATAGCAACAATATGGCATGGCGGGCGATGCGGCGTCATGCCAGCATCTCTCTTGTCCGAGCATCAGCCAAAATCTAGTCACGCTGATAAGAACGACTTAATATCATAATGACAACCAAGGACACATGCGTTGCGAAAGTGGAGCTATCCTATCGGGGTTTAGCCTATCTGACCCTTGTCGCAGCCCTGAGCATCGCGAACATGACGCCGCCCCCAAGCCGCCCCGACACAAGTCCGTAATAACTGAGCTGCCATGATATGGCGAGACTGTTGACATGGCTCTGAACTCGGTAGGCTTGCCAAAGCTGTTTCCCAGCCCAGTCGCTGTCGCATTCGAATTGCTAATAATGTGGAGTGGAAAACGTTTGATTTCTTCGAAGTGAGCCAAGTCAAACCTCCCGACGACGAGAGCCGGTCCTTTTTCGAAAGCAACGAAATCAGCTGCGTGTGCTGCGGCTCCGACGGTCTCTTCCTCGGTAGCCACGATGGCTGTGTGCGCATCTTCTCCCCGTCTTTCAAGATCCTACGAACGTTCCAGGCGCACGACAGTGGCTCGATAACGCATATGAAGCAGGTGGAGGGCACATCTTTGTTGGTGACCATATCAGTGTGTCATTGCTTAGGTCCTTGAAGATTACGGGTCTCATATAGTATAGGAAGATATCTCCAATGAGCCGGTTCTGAAAGTATGGGCTTTGGACAAGCCAGTAAAGAAGACCGGACTCCCAACCTGTCAATCAACACTCAGTATACAGAATGGGAGGAAGCCATTTCCGGTGTGTGAGACATACTCTAGCAGTCAAGTAGTTCTGCCAGGACTTCTACTGACTGCTGCTGCAGATCTCAGCCTTCGCAGCTCTCGACGACCTCTCGCAGTTAGCCGTGGGCTTTGCCAACGGGTCTGTCACCGTGATTAGGGGGGATCTGGTACACGATAGGGGCGCAAAGCAAAGGACTGTGCACGAGTCAGAAGAGCCTATTACGGGTATCGTATTCCGAGATGAAAACAAAGTCACCACTCTCTACGTATCAACCACATCACGAATACTGAAGCTTGTTATTTCTGGGCGGCAGGGACAGGCTGCAAGAACAGTGGAGGAGCTAGGTTGCGCTGTCGGTTGCATGGCGCTGGACAAAAGGAATCAAGATATCGTCGTTGTCCGAGATGACGCTATTTACTTCTATCGCCTCGACGGGCGGGGCCCATGTTCTGCCTATGATGGCCCAAAGAGCCTGCTTACCATCTTCAGAGACTATGTTGCTCTTGTGTGCCCACCAGCGGTAGCCACTACTTCGGCAAAAGCGAATGGACTGCGGCGATTTGGTGGTGCTCAAGCTGAGGATCTTTTCAACACTTCAACCTTCACGTTACTAGATACAACTCTACATTTTATTGCACACTCTGAATCATCCGTGTCTCAGGTCAAAAATCTATTCTCAATCTGGGGAGACCTTTTTTCTCTCACACAGGATGGCAAGGTGGGCAAGGTTACGAGCAAGGCCGAAAAATTGCTGACACCCAGCTTAGATATGGAGATACCACGAGAAATCATTACAACAGAGGCTTGAGATACTGTATCAACGAAACCTGTTTGTTCCTGCCATAAATTTGGCTCAGAAGTCTGGAATGGACCCGCAACAGCAGAACGTGATATTTCGCAGATACGGCGACTTTCTGTACCAGAAAGCCGATTATGATGGTGCTATGCAGCAGTATCTCAAAGCCATTGACAACACGGAACCATCGCAAGTCATTCGGAAGTTCTTGGACACACAGCGGATACACAATCTCATCGAGTACCTCGAGGAATTGCATGAGCACCATAAAGCGACTGCAGATCATACAACCCTATTGTTGAACTGTTACGCGAAGCTCAAAGACATCGGAAAGCTTGAGAAGTTTATCAAGTCACCCGGCGATCTCAAATTCGATTTAGACACTGCTATTTCTATGTGTAGACATGGTGGCTACTATGATGAGGCAGCCTACCTGGCTACAAAGCATGGCGAGCATGAGCTTGTAGTTGACATCTTGATTGAAGACTCGAAGTTGTACTCGGAAGCGCTGCAATACACTTGGCGCCTCGAGCCTGGAGCTGTAAGTATCGCCCGAGGCCACCAACGGCGCGACGCTAACATCCGTTAGGCATATCCCAATCTGATGAAGTATGCGAGAGTCCTCTTGGAACATTGTCCGAAAGACACCACAGATCTGTTCATTGAATATTTCACTGGGCGCTTTCAGCCAAAAAGGGATGTTATGATTCAAGAAACGGTGGTTGCGCAACAACCTGGCTACGCAGCTGGGGCAGTAAGTGCGGTGCAAAACTTGCGAGACCTTCTTCCCTTGCCATACATGAACACCTCAGCCGTCGCTTCACCACCTGCGCAAAGTAACTTGGCTGCTACTGTCAGTGACAACGTCGTCATCGAGAACGTCGATCAGATTGCCGCCATTCCCCAGTACAACCCTCCACAGCCAAGGACCGCATTCTCATCTTTCGTAGATCATCCAGACGAGTTCATCGTGTTCCTTGAAGCTTGTCTGCAGGAGGAAAAGCTGAAAGAGCGTGATAAGGTTGATCTCTACACTACTTTGTTCGAAATGTATCTGCACAAATCAAATGAAAAGAAAGGCGCCAACAGAGAAGAGTGGGAAGCAAAAGCTAAGAAGCTCATTTCAGGGAGGGATATTCCGATTGACACTTCCAATGTTCTCCTGCTATCCCATCTTTCCAACTTCGAAGACGGCACCATCCTCGTCCGCGAACAAGCTGGTTTACGATTTGATATTTTCCGTTCCTATACATCTGCAAAGGATACTCGTGGTGCCATAAAGGCGCTGAAGAAGTACGGCCCAGAAGAGCCGCAGTTGTATCCTGCTGCCTTAGCATACTTCACCTCTGACCCTCGGATCCTTGAAGAGGCTGGAGATGAGTTCGATGCTGTTTTGAAGCAGATTGACGAGAATGGGCTGATGGCACCCTTGCAGGTCATTCAGACACTGAGCACTAACGGGGTGGCGACCATGGGTATGGTAAAGACCTACCTTCAACAAACCATCGAGCGCGAGCGCAAGGAGATTTCATCAAACCGTCGACTCATCACCTCGTACCGCAATGAAACCCTCGATAAACGTCAGGAAATTGCCGAACTATCCAGCAAGCCACAGACGTTCAACAACTCAAGATGCTCCTTCTGCGGGCTCCAACTAGCCTTACCTGCAGTGCATTTCTTGTGCAAACACAGCTTCCACCAACATTGCCTGAATATTGAAGTCGGCGAGGACGGAAATGTCGAGGGCAGCTGTCCCAACTGTCGGAAGGACAACGACACAATCCGCGCTATCAGGAGAGCACAAGATGAGAGTGCTGATAGGCATGATATGTTCTTGGACGCTCTGGCTCGGAGTAATGATAAGTTTGGGACCATTAGCGAGTTTTTTGGGCGAGGAGTCATGGAGTTGCCTCCTAATCTGCGTGGCTAGGAAGATAAATATAATGAATAGATCTTCCTCGGTTGGAGCTGGTCTTGCACAAACCTAACCCCTTGATCTGGTGCAGGGCCATAGTCTATGGAAACGACTTGCAGTACGCTAGATTTTCGGGATCCCCGTGACGGCGTTCATCCATGTGCAGCTCCCTTCACACTCTGTGTCTGATTCTCCCCTGACGGTGTAGTCCAACAAGCTAGGGCGCTCCGAATCCGGTATCATCAAGCATGTCCATGGCTGCTGTAGTACCTCAAGACGTGGAATCTGTCAAGCCAGCTTGACTATAGATTTTCTCTTGCAGGTGACTGGCAACCACGAGTATACTACCATTCTGCGTCGCTGTGAGAATTCGCTATTCTCATTTAGGAGATCCTATTGTGTTGTGACAGTTACTAGTACAGGTACCTAAGGTTCCTGGTAGGTAGGTAGTAAGTGTTGCTTATTCGGGATGGAGGTTCGCTTAGGTGAAATGTCGCACTCTGGCTGTCATGAGCCAACTTCATTGGAGACTCCGAATTGAAGAGATTCATGAGTCGAGGCTCAATAACCTTCTGGAAAATGATCTGGCCATGAGGCTTGAAGGGGCATTGAGAATTTGAGACATTAGGAGTCTGACGCGCACAAGTAAGCTTCCGGTCTGTGCAAAGCCCCCGCGCGGGGAAGCGAGGTGGAGGTGGAGAGAGCGGAGCGGCTAGACTCGGTCTCAAGACGTCTCTATACATCTCCTCGACATCCCTCCCTCGACCAGTGTTCGACAAGATCTCCTTCATATTCCAGTATGAAGCGATTGCAGACTCAGTGGAAGCAAGTTATTCCCTGGAAGTAGCAGCTTCACCGACCATGCGACTACCACGAATGAGGGCTCCAGCCTTCACCCTGCCAGCGACTCCTAATGTTTCAACCCACCGCATCCACATTCGAAGATGTTACTCTTCTCTCGGTCAGAAGCCTGGATCTACGAGGTAAACATGCCACATATCTAGAGATGGAAGAATCCGGCTGACGAGAAACAGTGTGCACTTTCCCGGCGCAATCCACAGCAAATTCTCCAACACCCTCCAATTCTACCAGACACCCTCTCCTATAGACACATACCGTGCCATGTCCCAAGACGGCGATATCGTGGACTCAGAGTACACACCGGAGCCCGACACTCTTGCTCTTGAGCTGTACGAAAATATGCTCAAGGTGTCGATTCTGGATGTCATAATGTTTGATGCTCAGAGACAAGGAAGACTGAGTTTCTACATGACAGGGCAGGGAGAGGAAGGGACGTGTGTGGGAAGCGCGTCAGCGTTGTCAAAAGATGATGTGATCTTTTGTCAATACAGAGAGGCGGGGGTCTTTGCTCAGAGAGGCTTTACATTTGATGACTTCATGAGTCAACTGTTTGCGAATTCGAAGGATACAGGCAAGGGGAGGAATATGTAAGTAGGAGCGTCTCGAGCCTCGGCTTTTGACGTCAGCAAGATACCTATACTGATTCTGAATACACAGGCCAGTTCATTATGGAAGCAAGGCTTTGAATATTGTAAGTCCGCCGTTAATGCCCAAAAGAATAATTTACTCACAGGCACAGCATACAATCTCCTCACCACTGGCAACCCAAATCCCCCATGCATCTGGAGCAGCCTACGCCCTCAAGATGCAGCGCCTTACAAATCCCAACATTCCACCTCGGGTAGTAGCCTGCTACTTCGGCGAAGGCGCAGCCAGCGAGGGCGACTTCCACGCCGCACTTAACATAGCCGCCACGCGCTCTTGTCCCGTGGTGTTCATATGCCGGAACAATGGATACGCAATCTCTACTCCGACACTGGAGCAATACCGCGGCGACGGCATTGCAAGCCGTGGCACCGGGTACGGGATTGACACGATCCGAGTTGATGGTAATGACATCTGGGCCGTGAGAGAGGTGACCAAGAGAGCCAGGGAGCTGGCATTGAAAGATGGCGGGAGGCCGGTCCTCATTGAAGCCATGTCTTACCGCATCTCGCATCACAGCACGAGCGATGACTCTTTCGCTTATAGGCAGAGGGTGGAGGTCGAGGATTGGAAGAGGAGAGATAATCCCATAACCAGACTCAGGAAGTACTTGGAAAAGAAGAAGGCCTGGGACGACGATAAAGAGAGCGCCGCGAGAGGCAGGATCAGAAGGGAGGCTCTGAAGGCGTTTGCGCAGGCCGAGAAGGAAAAGAAGCCGTCGATGCGAAGCATGTTTGAAGACATTTACGAAGAGATGACGCCAGAGACAAAGGAGCAGATGAGGGAGTTGAAGAGTATGATTGAGAGATATCCAGATGAGTACGACGTTAGCGAGTACGAGGGTGGGAAAGACACATTAGCTCCGTAGAATCTCGGATTGAAGACAAGCTAGATTTTAGAGTCGGTCGACGTTACAGTATCCGATCATTTCGATTATTGCGAGTCATATCTCATCATCCTCATTTGTTGTCCACAAAACCATACCATATCCCAGACTCTCCCCTTGTATCTTTATCCGAGACTCCGCCCGTCATACTATTATCCAACACCTTCTCTATGCAAAATAGCTCCGAGAAGAAAACAACATACTACACAGATACACCATCATCACCGTCTCTTAGCACGACCAGTGACAACCAAGAATCCACTGTTGCCCCTACTCCCCACCTCAATTTTCCAGCCCTCGGAAATCAACATCCTACCCACAGCAGGCCCAAGTTTTCCGTGACCCCCAGAACTGTGGTTTCCAGCTCCCGTCACAATCTTGTACACCGGGATGGCGCTCCCCCTGCCGGAAGCGCGCTGCTCCTCAGTTTCGCGCCACCACCGTGTGACTTCTTCCCGACTGATTCTGACGGCGTCCTTGACGCTCACGCCATGAAGATCCAGTTGCAGCCGGGTACTCTGACCGGCTACTAGAGCGTCTGCTGCTGCGCTTGCTGCACTCTGGACCTTGGCATCTGCATCGCGTCCGACTTGTGAGTAGTATGCTGCAGCTCCTCCCATAAGAGGGTTTGACTTTCCTTTGCGGAAAGCAGCTTGAGCTTGTGCGAATGCCCTATTTCGTGCTTGAGAGTGGAATGCTACGATTTCGGCACAGCTAGCAACGTTAAGAGGCCGGTCGGGATACAGGGAATCATGTAGTCTCGGCTTCGGCTTCGCCGGTTCAGTATCGAGCTCTATTGGAGCGTTGCGGAACTCGATTTGGATAGGGCTGTTCTTTGCATAGGTCGGAGCAGTGAGGGCTCTGGCAAGTTCGCGAGCATCGGCAACAGAAGGTTGGGTAATCTGGAGGAGACTCTCGAGATGTGTACCCGAGACGGACGGAAACTCTTGTCGAAGCTCGAAGGCATTGACCTGTAAGATCGGATCATCCACGTCAAATCTCATGGCTGCGTGAGCTTCGATAATAGCCGTTATCGACGCCGGAACAGAACCTCCGTTCTTATGGTAGATGGACGAGATTTGCTGCGTGGGAAATCTAGTTTTGTTTGACAGGAACTCGACCTCTTGCTTTGCAAGATCCCATTTGCTTTCCACAGGAGGCTCCACAACCAAAGTTTCAGGCCTGGTCGCGTTGCTTGCAACTCCGACTTTGCGCTTCCTCTTCCCCTTTCCCCTCCTAGGCCGAGGTACGATTTCACTCTCAGAAAATGCTTCGATGCCACGATGGCGGCTTCCGCTTTCTTCGAGGAATGCTTGCGTCATCAATTCGTCGATAGCCTGGCCTGCATCCCACTTACATTTCTTCAAGGTCCATGTTATATCGAACGGCTTGAGTGCCGGAAATATCCCAGTCAACGCCTTTTCCTTGCCCGCCTCATCCAGATTATCGAGTGAGCTCGGATATGCTTGCTCGGGACTCTTATCTCCACCTATATCTTCGAGATCCAGCCCCTCAAGATCGATTATATCTTGGCATAGAGACGTTGCATCCGTCTGGCTCTTCCATCCAAGCTGGCTAGCGCTTGGGCTCTCGTCCTCGCCTCTTGCGCTGCGATCATCAGCCGAAAGATCAACTCCGCTGGCGCCGCTAGGATCGAATCCCGTCCTCTCTTCTGCCGATGCTGAGGACTTCAAGATTTCAAGGGTTTGTCGCGCCTGCGACAGCTCTGTGGGATCTGAGATAACATAATCTGATAAGATCGCCAGGATGGTAGAGGTTTCGATTATTTGGGTGTATTCGTCCTGTATAGCGCATTAGTGGGCGACTACCTACAGCTTTGGGGTGGGGTGGGATGTTCGTCTGCATACAATCAGCTCTGCTTTGATTGTTTCCATCAGAACTTCTGCGCCCAAACAAGACAATATGGAGATTCTTTATCACTTTCTCTGTACTAGTTTCGCGGTACCGTGTTTTGCGAGTGTTTGGGGGTTTCTTGAAGAGGGCAGGGAGCATGGTGCAGTGTTTTGTTTGCGAAGCAATTGGTCTATGATGTACCACTTTGTGATGAAGTCATCTCTGCCCCCGCGCTAAGAACGCACATGACACTTTAGCTTCTAGGCTCAATGGCTCTACCATACCACATGTTTAGATATTCACATATTCACATACTCACATACTGACCTACTACTCAGTTGAATCTTACTATCTACCGTGATTCTCAACAGTCTATTGCTTGTTTAGTATTAACATTCCTGGCCCCAGCGCCGGAAGAGATGGAAAACAACTTCAAAATCTGTTACTGAACACGAATGGACATTCCCTCCGCACCCTATTTTGAGGGCGGTGCAAGTCGCTAACAAGGCCGCAATAGGCTACTTACCTTATGTATGTAGCTATCTAGCTATTAGCAGCGCGCTATGGAGACGCTGCAAAGCACAACCATGATCGAGAGAAAGCGGGTAAGCCTTATGGCTTCATCTTGAGAGCTAGACATACCGATAGTAAGGAAGAATGACCGGGTAAGAGGCTTTACCGCAGAGACGAGGTGCAAACCCTGGTGAAGAATAGATCTGGACGGGAGCTCCCCTCGCCGGTCTCATCACCTATAACTCGAAAGCTTGACCTTGTGAATCGGTTCCGTGCTGAATAGCACCGAAGGTACCAAAAATGGAACTAAGTCTTCGATTGGAAGTTGAAGTCACAAGCTGTTCTATGCCGGTAAGAACAATGAGCACGAGAAGGCTTCAATCAATCATTTCGGATATCGAATCAACCTTGGAAGCGTATGGGGGAAGTGATTTCAGTTCATCTATCTAATGAAGCGCAAAAAGCTAACCTGGCCGTTCACGAGTGTCCGCCACCCGATGCGCCCCAACGACCTTTTCCATGCAATTTGACTTGATTCATTCCTGTTCCTGAAAATGGTGGCGGGCAAAACATGGTGGGTAGAGCTCATGAATACATAAAACGCAAAGAGGGACGCTACTGATTCTGTGATAAATCTTCGGCGCCGAAAAATCTTCGCTTGATTCTCCAAAGCTCAAGCTCGCCTGCGCCTCTCACTGTTGACACCAAGACCCTATGATAGATGAAAAGCTCCTTGCCCTTCCTTGATGGCAGTATTCATTCGGCGTCTCATGACTTCCAAGTCGGTGTAGTCAGGCAGCTTGAGGTAGTTGACACAAGTCATGACACTAGGTAAGTAGTCATCAGACGAATATGGTGGTTCACTTGGCTTGCAGACTACGGTAAACATAGGAGTCAAGGACTTGAAGCCTGGGTGATCTATTAGCAGTCCGAGCGGCTATTAAACTTCGGGCTAGGCCTTACCACCAATTGGAAGCTTCGGACTACCAGTTGTGAACTGCAAGAAGTCTCGTCGCTCAGGTAGTGTCAACTCGCTCATAGTCTGCAGTAGATTTTTGACACTCTTGCTATCCATGTTGAAGCCGTGATCTGCCTTGATTGAATCCATGAGAGCTAGCAATGATTAGCAGATGAACCAATAGAGGGTAATAGGAAGGTATAGATCTCACTTTCAAGTGACCAATCTTCTTCAATACGGCCAAACAGCATCACGAGCTCGTCCGGAGTGAAGGCGCTCAAGGCTGTGTACGGGAAGACTTGGGTAAAGCCTGCTCTGAACGCATCGACTTGTCTCTGAACACCGTCACCCAATGTCATATTGATGACTCGGTCTAGGTAGAGTTGGACGTTGTCGATTGTCACCGCGATGTGCGATCCATTCGGCAACAGTTCGATCGAATAGCCAGGTAAAGTGAAGTCGAGACCAAGATCATCTATTCTCATCTCGTCAATCACCAGTGCTTCTGCGGTGGCTACTTTTTGGGCAGGGGTAAGGTTCGGATTTTCGTCAATTGCCTTCTTTGCGACGGCGTATTTCTTGATCAGTTTCAAGGACTTCGCCAACTGCGGGTCTACAGTCTTGACGGCTCCCAAAGAGGGCGACACTGTCTTTGATTCATCGCCAATGCGGAAGAAAGTTGGGTTGAAGGACACATCGATGATCCGGGAATCAATCATCGATCTGGCGACGAACTTTCCGAGCATCTTAAAGAGATGAAGAATCCGCTTGCCATTCTCGTTGGAAGCTTGCTCCTCACTCATAGGCGCGGGGAACAGACCACGGACCCCAAATGCATACTCATCTGTATCGTTTGCTTCTGTCTCACGCCAAAGCTTCAGCTTCTTCTTGGAGAACTCCTTTGACACCGTGGAGTAGAACTCCAGAGTAGGTCCGAGGCCAGTCCCGACCTCCTCAAAATATTCTACCTCTAGAATACTTTGAGATGCGCCATAAAGTTCCATGACCTTCAGGGCACTTTCCAAGATCTTGGATCGAGAAATTCGCACCTTCTGTCTCTGTAATCTGCCTAGAAAAGGACGATCGTCACGATGCCGATCACGACGAGACTCATCGGCAGTCTGAGCGTTTTGCCAACGAGTCATTGACCGAGCATATCCGAACGACGTAGATTGTAGAAACAGGTGTCGAGTTTCGAATGGGAAGAGAAAGGGGTACAGGCGAGCCAGGTCTTCACTCCAGCTTGGCAGGCAATTACTGGCAACAACCAAAGGCTCTTCGAGCTGTCTGTTGAGTTTGGCGGTGAGCTTGGTGTTAACGAATTGAGACAAGGGCTCTGAGTTGAGCTTCAGGGTATCCTTGTTCTCGGCCAGAACATCATCCAAGTTTGCGTTGAGCGCATGTAGGATATTAAGCAATCGGACTATAGATGACGTAGCTGGGTACCTGTCTAAGGACGCTGGGATACCGGATGCTGTGGTCTCCGTGCTGATTTCTGGAGCTTGAGTTAAGGAGCTGGGCTCTGGAGGCGGTGGTCCCGGCACACGCTTGAACTTGATTGGATGGATGGCTGACCAGACACTTCTGCTGCTTTGGTCGTCGATGGTAGTTGACGTACTGTGAACAGCGCGGTAAATGGTAGTCTCGTTGGCAATGACTTTACCGTCGAGGCTAAATTCAATGTGCCAGTCTTGAGGCGTAGCTTGAATCGCAGCAGCATACGACATGGGTCTGGACGATGCGCTTGGCGTACTCAGAGCGGCTTGAGCGGCCTGGGCAGCAATTGCTGCTTGCAAAGCGGAGGTATTGCGTGAGCTGCTTCCAGGAATATGTGAAGGAGTTGCAACTCTTTCGCCAGTCTCTTTTCGAGCGGTTACTTTCCCGCCGACAGCCACTTCAAGATTGACGGCAGTTGGGTCTACAGAAGATCCCTCTTCCATGTCGTCATTCAAGTCCCCTACAATGGCGTCCAGAGCAGCACCATCCTCCATATCTTCGTCCTCGGTAAGTTGCCTTTCATCGGCACATTCCAAAGCCTCGGCCAGCATATCCTCTTCCTGCATCGGAGGAACAGGTGTTTCTGCTTGAGCTTGACGTCTGCTTGACCGAAGGGTGCTTGGCTTTTCCTGAGGAGTAGCAGCTGTTGAAGACGCACCCGTAGCCGCAGCAGTAAGCGCCGCCGCCGTCTTAGACTTTGACTTCCGTGAACTTCTTGGAGTGGATGGTGCAGGAGTAGCTGCATTTGCCGAGGCCAGACCACGTTCCACCAAGCGGCTGTGACCTGTACCGGCGTATGGATTTGGCATACCTGCCGCCGCAAGCGCAGCCAGAGCATTGGAGAGTCCTTCTCTTCTAGATCCCCGAGGGCGCTCCGAAAGGCTGATTCTCGGACGAAGGTAATCATCAAGAGCTTTGAAGGTGGCGATAGCATGGATTGAAACCATGATGTTGCGATAAGGACGTGGAATTTCAGAATCATCGTCTGCTACAAGTTTCAGGCGAATCTGCTTGGCTAGCATAGATGCAGCGCTGCTTCTGTTCCCATCGAATGTGTTTTGATGGACAGTAACAACTTCGAAATGCTCCGATCGACTCAGAAGGTCCTGCAACTTGTGTATGAGGATACTAAAGGGTGTTGCGGGCGAATCAACACTGGTAGTCTTCGGCTTGTTTGCAACAGTTCGACCCATGAAAACCTCCAAGAAGGCTGACCGGGCATCATTGCTGAGATTCTCATCTGGGTTATTGAAAACTTCGAGCAGGACCCGAACAACTTCGGAATTGAGAAGCTCAGCACTGGTGACGCTCTCTAAAACATCGCCATCGAAGTAGGCAGCAAGGGTGGTGAAAAGCTTGTTCCCATCACCCGGTTTTGCGTGCAGATAATGAGCTTCAATGTCCGAGGCGAGTCCTTGAAGGCTAGTCAAGATCTTGGTGGCTTTCTTCTTCATACTCTTGCTATTCTTTTCATTTTCGTGTACATCCAAGAATGTCTTGGCCCGCTGGGCAATAAGCTGCTGCATGCTAGTAGCATCTGTGGGGAGACGATCTGGCGGCCCATCAATCGACATGGTAGATCCTCGAGAACTTGGCGACGGGCTGATGTCATCCGGGATATCATCATTCTCATTTTCTTCTTCGTTGACCTCGTTATCCTCGTCTGAAGAATCGTCGTCTTCGTCATTACCTGGTGCGCGGCTAGTCTTCTCGGATGTCTTCGGGTTTCCATTTGCTACAACAGGTTCCACTTCTTCGATCGCTGGCGACTCCTCGGACACAGGTTTGGCGCGTTCCTTCGCGGTGGCAAGCTTCGCAATCTCAGAAATGACGCCCTCGCGATAGAATTGATAACGATAAATGTCATCAAGACGAGCCAGGAGCAACTCTGCTGCTTGGAGAGCGTAATTTACTAGAGTAGGGTGATCTTGTTGGGAGAGGATTGCAGCCAGGAAAGAGGCATATGGTACTGATCGAAGAGCTTCCATCAGTATGCCCGTATCGAGGTTAGAAAGCATCTTGATCTGGGCAGTCAAGACCTTCTGTCGCACGCTCAAATTCACTGTGCTTGAGAACGCGTCTGTTAATGTGGGGAAGAGAATAATGGCGAACCGCTTGACTTCCTCCTTGCAGCCCTCCAATAGCTCAAGTCGTTTCTCGTTGGAGGATTTCTTCCTGGAGCTCGAAGAGGCGACAGTAGCCGCAGCAGCGTCTACATCCAGAAGATCTGCGATGGACACATCGGATTCTCTAGGCAACCCAGGAAGCATTTCACAGATAACATTAAGGGTTTCGATGACTTGCTCGCGAGGTCTGTGGATCAAAGCTTGCATAACCACAACGCTGTCTAACTTCGAAGCCGCGTCATCTTTGGGATTCGGAGGAGATACTCCGGTCAAGATCTGATATAGGGTTTCCACCACATTCATTTTGAGCAGCTCGGCCGATAGTCTTGCACTGGCCTTTGCTGTGAATGCAAGAACTCGGAGAAATTGGGTGTGGATGTTGGGTCCAATGAGATTGGTCGTGCCTGGCAGCAGCAATCGGAGAACTGCCTGGAGCAGGTCGGTACTCACAAGCTCTTCGAGCTTGTTAGGGTGGTATCGGAAGCTCTCTACAACTCGAGAGACGCACAAGGAGCCCTGCTCAACAACCTTTTGGTCATTTGAGCTTAGTACATTCAACAGGATCGGCATTACATCTTTAATGACGTTGAAAGATTCTTCAGGGATGTTGCGGCAGCAATTGGCAGCTGTAGTCACGGCCGTTCTCTGCGTGCTTGTAGCGAAGAAATCGAGGTAAGTCAGGCAAGCGGTCAAGCCACCTTCACGGACAATCGAGGCAGGGTATTCGACAGAAATCTTCTCCAGAGTCTGTTCCCATGAAGATTAGTCAATGCTTCCAAATGGAACGAGAAACCTTACGCTCAGAGCCTGCTCTGCCAGATCGATGAAGTGGATCTCCAGTAACTTGGCGCAAAGAACGGGGACAGCACCTCCATAGACCACATTCGCAGTGCTGGCTGGTAGGGCCTCCATTAGATTGGCAAGGCAGCGGCAAGCAAGAAGCATCATCTCGGGGTTTTCCTCTCCAAAATCAGATGGCTGCATGAGCACAACCAGTTCCTTGACGAAGGTATCAGGCGAGAAGTGTCCAGCGAGATTGTCCTCGGTCGATACGAGTAGGATTTCAGATAGTTCTTGGAGTGCGATCAGTTGTACTGAGGGGTCATCCTTTTGCTTTAGATTATCCAGTATATCCCGTAACCTCGTGGAGACGCCTGACATCATGCCACTCAAAGCTCTGAGTGTGCTCGAGAGCCCATGAGGAGGACCTCCTGGTCCGCCAAACCCTCCGAACGGGTCATCGTCATCGTGTTCGTCGTAACGATGTGCCATTTCTTCGTCTTCATCCTCATCGCTCACGTCCTCCTCGCCTGCAGCAGGTGCAGCCTTATCGTCTATGGCGTTATCCTCATCTATCGTGCTACTGACTGTCTTCTTCGACCGGCGACTGGAGCTGGGAGCGGCCACGCTGTCTGAATGTGACTTAGTCAGAGGTGTGGGAGATTTGATATTTATGCGACGTGACAAACCTTGAGCAGTCTTCTTATTCCGGGTTGACTTGCGTTTCGAGGAACCCGAGATCGCTGACGGAGGATCGTTGGACGGACCGGCAGAATCACTGGAAGACGGTCAGCATTGAAAGGATCTGCAACGTGACATCATGTACCCAGGACTCGACATCACCGCAGGCGTCTTTCCCTTCTTCCGACGAGATGGAGGAGCAGGCGCGGCTGTATCTGTCTCGACGACCTTCTGTCGCTTGGGACGTCTGCCAGATGATGCCTTTGCTGGCTCGGGATCGGGGATAGGGCTGGGATCACGCGCAGTTGCTTTACGCTTTCTCACTGATGGAGGCGGAGGCTGGGGTCGACTTGACGCAGTCGAGGAAGCTCCTGCAGTACCAACAGTCGATTCTAAGGAACTGGCTGCCTGCCTCGCTGCCGCTCTTGTGATTCTGCTGCTGGGAGGCATGAGTATTTGAGTCTGACGCTGATGCGATGTTGTGGAGAGTTCTGATGCGGATCGAAAGCAAAGACAGGTAGGTGGGATAGGGACGGTCTTAAGAAGAAGAAGAGGGCAGTGAAATGGGCAGACCTGGAAGTTCCTGAATTCGATACTGCTGCGGGAATAGAATTCATTCGTTGATCCATCGGCCTACGCCATTTGGTGGCAGAGACTCGTCCTGTCGCAGGGGGGTCGATGTTGTGTCGTGAGGGGGAGGTGGGAGGGTTAGATTCATCAAGATGTCGCGAGTAGTGAGGTGACGAAGACTGTAGAGTGTTGAATACCAGAGTCGTGCCTTTCAGATATGAAGGCTCGCTTACGGCGCTAGCGTGCTGTGCTCAGTGGCACCTCTCCTTTGCCGCCGCGCAACAGGCATCGATTTGAGTCGAGAGTCGGTCGAGTTGAATCGCAGAGAGAGAAGGTTTCTCGTGTGTTTCTTTTCGATCAAGAGAATCAATGCTGTGGGACGTGGCGATTGCGCACTTGTCTTGATGCTCTGCTCTGCTCAGTCCTGGAGGTATCGTACTGGCAATTGCTGCCGATACGGTATCGGCTCACTTATCACAGAATGACGTGGAGGGGACTAGCAGGGCTGGATCGCTCGTTCTCCAGCTTCGTCTGAGTTGTTGGTAATTGATGAAAGACTGAAAACCCTGTGTACTAAGGTTCCTTAGTCAGGTATTCCCACGTCGCATGGTTATTCTGCATGTTATGTTGCCTTTCCTAAGATTATTCCAACATTCGTTACAGTACCTTTACGCCTTTACTTGCGTCTCGCCTTCTCCTGACCGCCCATTCCTGACTACCCTCGTCGTCCATCTCCCTTCTGCAGTAATGGAAGCTCTGACTCTATCTAGGTTCCAGATATCTCATATCTGAAATCATTGTCCGCTGAATATCCTGTCATTTGTTTGAGCCGTATTCCTCCAGCCAGATCCAGCAACAGTGCTCAGTTAAATCATCACATTCCCGCTTGCCGGACTAGCCTATTTGTTCACTCTGCTTGCTTGGCCATGTTTGCGCCAGCTTTGCTCAAATATACTTCAGAGTCTTGCACGCTCGCAATGGAAGTTTCTTGGACAGCTTGTATACTCTGGAGCCCCTGGGTTAGCAGGGGCAGCGGGTGTATCGCAGCATGAAAGCCCTAGGCCTAGTGTAGCACCTTCAACATCTGCTGTCTTGCAACCTTGAGCACGATTCAATCCATCTCGCAGATCGGCAGGATAACGCGCTCTGGCATCATTTTTCCTCTTGGAAGGTGAAGCTTTCCCCAGACGAGGACTATTCTGTTTGGTTCTGAAACTCGTGAGAGATTGCACTACTTGAAAAATTGGTAGGTGATATGAAGCGGTTTGTTATTGTTCTACTCTGCATTTCTTTCAGAACAAATCACAGAGTCAAGCAGCGTCCGGAGAGCTCGAGACTACCTAGCAAGGTGTTCTTATGCACGTCAATTCCAATGGCTGGCCCGGATGGTTGAGTTTTCGACAGATCTTCAAGATAGTACTCCAAGTCTGCTGGGGAACACCGTTCCGCATTCTCTTCGATCTCCGAGACTCTCTTGCTCCCAAGGCGCTTGGCTATGGATCAAGAAGAGCCTCTTGATGGATGTCTCTGTTTTGAAAAGTCATCTCTGTCTCTCCTGGACAAATCTTACAGCTATAGATCATTGGTGTAAAGCGATATGAATGCGAAGCTCAACGCTCGTTGGAAGTCAGCTAATCGTCGGCAAGAAGGGGCTGTCGATGAAAAGTTCACCGCATCTTTCAGGGCGCAATTGTCTTGTGGCCGTAGGTTCGTTCTTTAGCTCCACTTTGATTTTGCCCAGCTGGTCTTGGCCGGGCATCTTTGATCTCCATTTAAGAAGAAAACCACCTTCTCTGGTGCTCACAGATCACGTATTTATGTATTTACTTGCTTTACCTTTACGCCTTCTTGAACTACATGCGCATCATAATCTAGCGGATCAATCTCGTAATAAGCTTCCCAGTGTCAGCTCCACTGAACAATCGCATCCACACCTCTGGCTGCAGTTCAATCTTTGCCTCCACAATAGCCTCTCCTTCACCGAGCACAATCCTTCCATCCGCTAGAGCAGTAATCAGTTCGCCCAGGATTTCCGGCACTGTCGCTATGTAGTTCAGCATAATGAATCCCTGGGTCGCAAAACGACCCGATACCAACGCGAACCAGTTCTTCAAAAGCATCGGCTGACCAGTGTTGTAATCGCTCACAGCACCTCAAACAGCAAGTTTCCCATTCCTCTTAACTCTGGTTAGCACTACATCCAGCACATAGCCGCCGACATTGTCGAAGTATAACCCCACTTCATCAGGCGTAGCAGCGACCAAGTCGGCCTCGAATGTGGGCGAGTTGTAGTTGCTGACGCAGGCATGCGCCCCTAGCTCTCGAACCCACTGGCACTTTATGTCGAAGCCTGCGATACCCACAACCCGCCTTGCACCTAGCAGCTTTACCGCAATCTGGACGGCCTCGAGAAGAATTTGGAGTCCGCAATGCTTTTCCGAGAAATCAATCAAGGCTCTAAGGCTGTCGCATGACATAAGCATAGCTGAGGAGCACTGTATTTCTCAGGCCTCTTGCGACAGGCCCAAGATTACCAAGCAGAAAGTCAGGGAGCACCCACCATGCTACCTGTTGCGCCTGCGGCAGCAGAGATCACGATATTGTCCTGGGGTTTTGCCTCTCCGGCACAGTACAAGCCAGTTGTAGGCAGCTAACCCAGATTGTACGTCGGGGAGAGAGACTCGAGAGCAGTGCCGATAAGTCCAGATCGCATGGGCGAGCCAAGTGGAACCGTTGGAACATAGAACCGCGCTGGAGTTACAGTGCTTTGTATAATGTTCCGCAGGCCAGTGTCGTTGGAGAAGTAGTCGATTTTGCAAGGGACTTGGCTATCTTCCAACGCCGGGAGCTTGGTGTTTTGGAAGCTCGGAGGTGGCCTCAGATCCTGAGAGGTTCGGTGCTCCTGCAGGTTTGGAGGCGAGAATCCATTGTTTGGTCGTATGAGTTGGAGACGACATGTTGGATGAGCTAAACACTGTCACGGAAGAACAGGAGGTTCTTCTCGGGGCATGATGGGAACTCACATGTCAAAATGTGATGAAACCCTGACAATTGTCCAGACGAGATGCAGAAACAGGGCCGGTAATCCATAGATATTCTCCGCTTCTGTGCAGCTCTGAATCTCAGGACCGGGTTATCGCATTGTCGTCCCAAGACTTAGAGTCCTGCTCCAGATCTTCGAAAAGCCTGTAATTTAAGAAGAATTTCCGAAGGACAGAGCGTTGTTGATGATTTCTTCCGGATCCACAGCCGGGCGGAGATAAGCAAAGCACGGCGGCCGGTTTTGAACGCCGATCGTTGGTGGTAGTAAAACGTACGGAGGTTCGAGCCCGCAGTTGTTCTTGACCAACAGATTCCATGTCCGGACTCAGACCGTTTGCTGTGCACGAACATGTCACGCGTGTATGCCGCCGGGGACAAGGAGATTCCAGACCCGATACCTCGGAAATTTCTCGCCTCAACGACCTATAAAAGGAGCAGGGATGCGGGTGCTCTGGTAGTATGAGCCTGCCAGAACACGGAGACAAGTGGTCGAGAACTTTGCGGTTTGGGAGATGGGGGACTACTGTGGCGGAGGACACAAGAACAATATCGTGGCGACGGCGATCGGGGATGACGAGTCGGCGTTGGAGTAAGGTCTAACGAAGTCGCTCTATGCCGTATGGCCAGTACTAAACGATCTGTTTGGATGCATGCGAAAGCGGCAGATCACAACAGATGGCGAGCCTGAAGTCTGAAGACTTTCTTTCGAACTGTAGATCGTAGGAGATATGATGATGGCCACTTGTACTGCTCAGCTATAAATGGGCAATACACGCAAAGGCTTGTCGCCTTGGAATTAGTTTTGGTTGTCATGACAGCCTTTCAGATGTAGAAAATAAAAACACCTAGTTCAAGTAGGGGAATGCTAAGCGAGGATCAAGACCCCTGACTTGATGTGTTGACATTGAGTTCCAGGCTTGATGACACCAACCCCACCAGTATATACGGGAGATGAAGACTCTACGATGTGCAACCAAGGAGTCTCATTGTCTGGAATGGATACCGTACATTTCGACCGCAGGGCAGTGGATCTTGGAATTTCATTGGTAATCTTCATTCAGTCGAGTGTTTCTGAACAGGCTGGCATGTGCATTCAAAGCTGTGATCATCTTCTACCATGCCACTTTCACCACGACTGTTTTCCAGGCCCTTTTGTTTTTTTAACGCCTTCTTCATTGTAGTAGATCAATCGTCGTTGGAATTAAACACCCCTCAACTCCGTAGGTAGTTCGGGACAGGCGTTGCCGGACTGGTTTTGAAGACACATAATCATGGTGAAAGGAATCGTTCGAATCTAGAGTAGGGACTTTGCTATCGTCTACTCGTTCTTTTCTTCTCAAACTACTACTAGCGCATTGCGAATCAAAGCTACTCAGATCCGTAATCCTCTTGAATAACTACTGCAATGGAGCCCCCGGAATCATCACATCACCTTCGAGTAGGTTCCGAGGTGGAATTGCACATTTTCCCTCTCTTCCCTTTTAACGTGCTATATCAGTCTGAAACTATGGAGCACGGGCGAGAAGCGCTGTGGTCGTAATCTTACACCTCAAGGGAAAACTATCATGAGAAATTCCTTGCGATTCCTAAGACATGAGCCTCCTTCCCTCGGTCGAAAAGAGGCTCTCCAGGTCTTCAGCTTAGCCTTTGTCTCGAGGGAGTGCTTTAGACAGATGGTAGAGCCGAGGAATCGTCTCAGGTCTAGCCCAGCTCTCCTTATCCCAGGCTGCAAACGCCTCCCTACGCGTGTTGCGACAATTGATTTGGTTACTCGTCAGGCGTCTGCTAGTTGTCGGCGACCATCTCACCCTCCGCCTGGACGTTTAACAGAAAGCTACTTAAACCTTCGAAAATCTTAGCCCTTCTTACCAAGAGCTTCCAGGTGTATATCTCGTGCGATTTGAGAGCAATGTGTCACGGCAATGTGCAGATACCTTGCCAATCAGCGATCGAAGTTGAGTTGATTTAAGCTGGATGCGTAGGTGGTTGAGCAGTGTCAACCCAACTCAACAATTTTCATTGCTTCGCATCAACCAAAAGAAGACAGTTTTTGAATTGAGTTGAGTCCTTAGAGGATGCATCAGTAGGATGTTTACGGGCACTCGCTTCTCTAGCTAGGCATTTAGGTGCACGGGCCGTAATGCCATCCGCGCTGATGACGACGAGGCTGGAGGTCCTTTGTGGCGCAGAGGTTAGTGGAGCTTGATGGTCACCCGCTAGTCGACCACATTCCAACATTCCAACCTCGCATCTCCGCCCCTCCAGACGACTCTGGTCTAAATCTTGGTTCTAGAGGACTCCAGAAACTTCCGATCGATTCTCGAAGCTGCATTTCGATATCGAGAGTCTGCAACGCTGGGCGACGCTCCCAAGATGGGGTTGCGGTATCTGGCGGCGGCGGCGGCCGGCCTGCTCACCTTGGCGTCCGGGGAGCTGTTCACGCCGAAGCATGAAGCAGGGAGATGTGCTATTCGAGGCACATGTGGTAGCAAAGGCTTCTTTTCGCCAGCTCTGCCATGCCCAGATAATGGTCTGGCAAAGGAGCCAGAGGACGACGTGAGGGAACAGCTCGTGGAGATATGTGGCGCGAGGTGGAAGGCTGGCCCAGTGTGTTGTGAGAAAGAACAGGTATAATCGCGTCGCCATATGGTGAGGGGGTCGCTAACAGCTCTCAGCTTGATACATTGTCGGACAACCTTGGAAGAGCGCAGAGCTTCGTCGCAGAATGTCCAGCTTGCAAAGACAATTTCTGGAACATTTTCTGTACCTTCACCTGCTCGCCAGACCAATCGCTTTTCGTCAATGTTACACAAACTGAGTTGAGCTCTGGGGAGCTGAGAGTGACAGAGCTTGACCAACTGGTGTCGGATGAATATGGATCTGGCTTCTTCGACAGCTGCAAGGATGTCAAGTTCGGACCTACTAACAATAATGCAATGTCCTTCATTGGAGGGGGTGCAAAGAACTACACCGACTTTTTGAAGTTCCTAGGGCACAAAAACCCACCATTTGGATCGCCCTTTCAGATAAACTACCCTCGGCCGAGCGACTACCAAGAAAAAGATATGGGCCCGTTGGCCATGACACCGAAGGCGTGCAACGACGAAGATCCGAATTTCAGATGCCCATGTGTCGACTGTCCTGCTGTATGCCCTGAACTCCCAGAGTTATCCGGTTCACGTTCGTGCCATGTGGGAAAGCTGCCATGTTTATCGTTCGGAGCTATCCTAACGTACGGCATTATTATCCTACTTCTTGCTACCGCTGTTTCCGGGCATATCGCGTGGGCAAAACATTCAAGACGGAGAAGCGAGCGTCTGCGACTTCTCCAAGACGCCTCACCAAGTGATGATGAGGACGAGGGCGATATGGTTCATAATGGGGCCATGTATGATAGGCCACAGAGAAACTACAGGATCAACTCGGTTTGTGACAGCGCGTTCAGTCACTTGGGCTTCACTGCGGCTCGATTTCCTGGTATCACCATTGGACTGAGCATTCTCATGGTTGGCCTTCTGAGTATCGGCTGGGTCCGATTCGAAATCGAAAAGGACCCTGCTCGGTTGTGGGTCAGCCCGACATCCGCTGCTGCCGAAGAGAAGAGCTTCTTTGATAGCAATTTCGGCCCATTCTATCGTGCAGAGCAAGTCTTCTTGGTCAACGAGACTGTCTCGAATGGTTCAAGCCCGGTTTTGAGTTTTGAAACTCTGAAATGGTGGCTAGATGCGGAGAAGCGTGTCAGCAATCTGAAAGGGCAAAAGCTCAATGCGACCCTCAGCGATGTGTGCTTCAAGCCCACAGGGGATTCCTGCGTAATCCAATCAGTAGCTGCATATTTTGGAAATGATATCAGGAGCGTAACCGAGGAAACTTGGAAAACACGTCTCCAATCCTGCATCAAGTCTCCTGTCGACTGCCTTCCAGATTTCCAGCAACCAATCGACCCTACCATGATCCTTGGTGGCTTGCAAGGAGTCGGGGACATCGCTGATTCGCCTGCAACTATTGTTACTTGGGTTGTACAGAATTATGCCGAAGGATCGCCGGGAGTCGAAAGGGCGATGGACTGGGAGCAAACTCTGAAAGACACTCTTCTTGAGCTTCAGGGAGAGGCATCCGATAGAGGTCTGAGGTTGTCCTTCTCCACCGAGGTTAGCTTGGAGCAAGAACTCAACAAATCTACCAACACGGATGCGAAGATAGTGATCATAAGCTACATCATCATGTTCTTCTATGCATCCCTCGCCTTAGGTTCCACTACGCTATCTGTTCGATCTGTGCTGCGAAACCCAGCTGCTTCGCTTGTGGAATCCAAGTTTACGCTTGGTGTCGTAGGAATCGTGATAGTGCTGATGTCCATCTCTGCCTCTGTTGGTCTCTTCTCGGCCGCTGGGATCAAGGTCACTCTTATCATCGCGGAGGTCATTCCGTTCATCGTCCTCGCCGTTGGGGTGGATAATATCTTCCTAATCGTCCATGAGTTCGAGAGGGTGAATGTTAGCCATCCCGATGAGATGGTCGAGTTCAGAATCGCTAAGGCCCTGGGACGAATGGGGCCCTCTATTCTGCTGTCTGCAATCACAGAGACGATTGCCTTCTCCCTTGGAGCACTTGTGGGCATGCCTGCTGTACGCAACTTCGCTGTTTACGCCGCTGGCGCCGTCTTCATCAACGCCCTGCTTCAGGTGACCATGTTCGTCTCTGTGCTTACTCTGAACCAAAGACGAGTCGAAGATCGTCGTGCGGATTGCATCCCATGTATTCAGATTAAGACTGCCGGTATGCAACTCGGCTCCGGCGGTGATGGATACATGAGACCATATGAAGGTCAAGAGGAAGGAACCCTTCAGCAATTCATCCGCAAAATATACGCACCAACGATCTTGGGCAAGAAGGTCAAGGGTGCGGTTCTCATCATATTCTTAGGAGTTTTCACAGCCGGGGTTTCACTAATCCCGGAGGTCTCCCTCGGTCTCGATCAGAGAGTTGCAATTCCTGACGACTCCTACTTGATTCCCTACTTCAACGATCTTTACGACTATTTTGAATCCGGTCCCCCAATTTACTTTGTGACTCGAGAATTGAACGTCACGCAAAGGCTACATCAACAACAACTCTGCTCCCGTTTCAGCACGTGCGAGCCAGACTCCATCGTGAATGTGGTGGAAGGAGAGCGAAAACGGTCAAACATCTCCTACATTGCTTCTACTCCTGCAAGCTGGATCGATGATTATTTCCGGTGGCTTGATCCCAGCCTCGCGGATTGTTGTAAGGAAAACGGCAAAATATGCTTCGAGGATCGCGATCAACCATGGAACGTTACTTTGTTTGGCATGCCCGAAGGCCAGGAGTTTATGCATTATCTCGAGAGATGGATCGACGCCCCATCAAACGTAGACTGCCCTCTCGGTGGAAAGGCAGCGTACAGCAGTGCCCTAGTGATTGACTCGGAAAGATCGACCATTCCAGCAAGCCACTTCCGAAGCGCACACACTCCACTGCGCAGCCAAAAGGCTTTCATCGATGCTTATGCCTCCGCCCGCCGAATCGCAGATGGCTTGAGTAGAGAAACCGGTGTTGAAGTCTTCCCATACAGCGTGTTCTACATCTTCTTCGATCAGTATGCTACCATTGTCCGTCTGACGGCAACGCTCCTCGGCTCAGCACTCGCCCTGATTCTCGTCATATCATCCATTCTCCTTGGGTCCCTTAGGACCGGCGCCGTCGTCACCGTAACAGTCATCATGATTGTCGTCGACGTTATCGGTACCATGGCCGTCTTCGATGTCTCTCTCAACGCCGTCAGCCTGGTCAACCTGATTATCTGCGTCGGTATCGGAGTGGAATTCTGCGCTCACATCGCCAGAGCATTTATGTTCCCATCACGCGCAGTTATGGAGCGCGCAAAGAGCAAGTTTCGCGGTAGAGATGCCCGGGCCTGGACCGCTCTTGTTAATGTAGGAGGCTCGGTCTTCTCCGGCATCACCATCACCAAGCTCCTCGGTGTGTTCGTCCTAGCGTTCACGAGAAGCAAGATCTTCGAGATATACTATTTCAGGATCTGGTTGGCGCTCGTGGTGTTCGCTGCCACCCACGCGCTGATCTTCCTCCCAGTCGCGTTGAGTCTATTGGGAGGTGAGGGGTATATGGATCCGGAGAGTGAAGGAGGATTGGAGGAGGACTTGGCGAGTAGACGCTATCGTGCCTTGCTGCCGGAAGAGCAGGATGACTCTGAAGATGACTACTAAGCATTGCCGGTCTGCTAAGTGGCTTTGTTGCTGTGTACTTGTAGCGAATAAATGCAACTAGGAAAGTGTGATGAAGGACGGAGTTGAGTTCATACTTCTAACAAGATATGTGTGACAATAGTAGCTAGTGATCTGACTACACTTAGAAGTGATGTGAGGAATTCCTGAGCACCCCCACTCGGTATTGACATCTTGAATCAAAGGCAAGGGCTTAGTGAGTGTCTTACCAATGCACAGAGCAGAGTCATACTAGAAACGCTATTTCGCTATACCTTAGGGACTGTCACCAATTGGGTTTATTATGGTATACAAAAGTCGCTATCATCAGCACGTAGCTCTTACACGTTCTCCTAGCTGGTATCGATCTGACCACAGCATTCATGCCGAGTCCCGACATAATGCGCCCCAAAAAAAAGAATAAAGAAAGAGAGAGACCAGGCCCCAGTGATACTCGGAACAATAACATGGCGGCGCCAACCCCACGACGCACTCCCCATCCCGTACTCAATCCCAGCACTCTCCCTTCCATACACGCGAAATAAGAGCGCCCAATCCAAGCAAGCCTAAATGCAAGACAACCTCCGTGGCAATGGCCGCCAACAGAAAGACCGCTTCGAATATTTTGGCGGGCGCCTTTAGTGGTCAATGCCCACTCGGAAGCAACAGCTTTCTGTTCTTTTTGATCAGTGCCGTCAGTCTCTTCTCCAGGCCCTCCGTTTCCTTCCTCGCTAATTGCATGGCGCCTTCGGATTCCGTCAGGCTTAACAGAGATACGTTGCCTAGAGGTTGCCCAGGTTGGCCACGACTGAGATCACCTCCGATCGCAAAGTGCGCGGTCATGTTCTCGAGACCGTTGGCGATGACTCCTTCGCGGTTAACGGGTGAAGGTCCATAGCTACCATCAGCGCCAGCGTCAGAGCGACGATTTGAATTTTCGTTGCCCCAGTTGGTCCACGCGGATGGGTCGCCCGAGCGGATAATCTCAGTGTCAATGGCGTTCGCATTTAGAGCTTTTTCCAGCTGTGAATTAGTCGAGAGGGAAGGGAGAACGTATTGGTTGATGTAGCTGAGGGCTTCGTCACGCTGAATTTTGCTGACTGGATCCATGGCTGGAGTACCGGTGCAAGGTACAGGGAAGAATGACGGTGGTCCATTTGGAACGGCACGACCTCCAATCAATGCGAATCCATTGCTTGCGTGATGCTTTTCAGAGATAAATGATGTAGGTCCATATTCCCCCGCGATACTAGCCTGGAGATCCAGATATCGCTTCTCTTCCTCGGGAGTGAGGTTGCGTACGCAGTCACCGTTGGGTGTGAGCATTATCCTGTTCGGACCATCAGCGCCTTTTTGGACTGGCTCTCCAGCAAGCAGAGCCTGGCGGTCTTCGGGAGAGATGGTTAGTTTTTGGTTAATGGTCTGTGGGTCGATTGGGATCTTCAATGGGTGATTAACAACTGGATTCTTGAGCAAAGAGAGACTAGTTGGGTCGTTGATCGATCCATCTGCAATTAGCTCCTGGAAGATAGTCGCCGGAGTAGGAACAGGCTTATCATTGGGCTCATCTTCTACCTCTGGGGCGGGAGGAGGGGTGAGCTCTGGCGAAATAACTGGCTGGGCTTTGGCCTTCCCTTTTCCTTTCAAATCTTGTCCTTTACTTGAGAGCCTATTAGTCTCAGGCTCTATTAAACTCTGCTTCCGCGATATTTGAGGTGCTTGCTCGACCACTGAATGTTTCGACTTGGGCTCGTCTGTGGTTGGCTCCACGTGACCGGGGGATGTCGGCCTACTAATAGCAGGTGTCGACCCTCCAGCAGCGTGATGAATAGGGCGTTCTTTTTTTTGCTTTTTCTTTCTTCCCAGGATAGGAGCGACCTCTACTTCGGGTTTTGTTTCTGCCACACTGGCGAGTGCTTCCATCTCTAATCTCTCCTTTTCCTTTTGAATTTCTTTACGCATCTTTCTATTTCTAGCCTTGGTGAACTCTCGCACTGGTGCGGATCCAACCTTTGAAGGCGGAGGAGAATTGGCCCTTGAAATTGAAGCTGATGTGATGGAGGCATTGTCTGAAATAATTTCGCTAGAAGGTGTACCAGGCCGGTCAAATTTCTGGATTGATGCCAAACTCGGTTTACGCGAGGGAAGAATAGGCGGAAACATGGACGTAGCTGAGGATGGTGTTAAGCTACCCGCAGGCGGGGCCTCTGTCTTAGGCGTTGGCACAACTCGTAGGGTCTTCGGCACTGGTCGAGGCAACGGTGCTTGAGTAGTGTTACTAGCCAATGTACTACTTGGTGGTAAAGAAGGATAGTCAGAGGTAGGCAGTGATTTCGCAGGCGTAGGCGTTGGATTAGAAGTATCAAGCCCTAATGTCTTAACAACAGGCTTTATAGACACGACGCTGCTCGTGGCTTGAGCGGGGTGTTTCTCTGTGACCTTGAAAGGCGCTTGAGCAGCGCTTAATGGCAAAATAGGTGGGTTCCTCTTTGATGCTGTTCCTGACTTGACCGGGGTGGAAATCTTATTTATCGATGGAACTACTGTAACTTTCGCCTTACCGCTGTCCAGGGCTGGAAAGTCCGAGGACTGTGGTGGGGGTTGCGAGGACTGCGAAGCGACAGTCTTTGAAATCCCCGTATTTGTTGCTAACGTCTTAACATCCTGCTTAGCCTGGGGGGTCGGTACTGTGACTTTCGGCCTTTGCGCACTCTGAGACGGAGGGACCGTCACAGTTGAAAGGGGAGTCGCAACAGTGGGAAGGATAGAAACTCGAGAAGGTGTAAAAGGAGCAGAAGTGGGAACAAATCGACTGAGCACCTTTGGGGCCGGCTCTTCACGAGTAGCAGGCTGGGGGTGCGCGTGAGGTAAACTGAAACCAGGAGGAATGGACGGAGTCGACGAGCGTGATACCTGGTTCGAGTCGTTTTGGCTCGAAGGGATCAAGTCATCATCAGCAACGAGTGCATCAACTGATGATGTTGCTTCATCGAGTGACAGAAGGCCTTGATCTTCTGAAGAGATATTTGTTAGCATGGAGACGCGACACAATTTTCTGTCAAAATCAACAAAACCCAGTGCTGAAGCAACTTGTTCCAGAGCATCGCAGGCCTCATTCTCAACACAGCGTCACTTCACAGGTCCATCATCGTCTTCGAAACAAAGAAGTGTACTGAAGAGGTAAATCTGTGAGAATGCTACATTTTACCAGCCTGTTCTTGACTTGGATTTGGGGATTAACGTACAAGAGAAGGTAGCCGAGATGAAGACGATGATGGAACCCTGACGATCTTTGCCGTTGTGTATGCCATTGCCGCGATGCCCAGGAAACAACCCAAAAGAAAAAAAAAAAGAAAAAAAAAAACTCCAAAAGGTACCCTCATCCCCAAAGATTCCCCAGCGCCAGAGCAGCCGAAGCTTCCATCTTGGGAGATCAACCATGCTCGCTAAGGTCAGGTATGGTGATCATAAAATGCAACGCCCTTTAAAGGGTCTTTGCCGACGCCATCCCCCGTGAAAAGCAATATCTACAAGCTTCCTGCAATGAACGCCTAACCTCCTGCTGTGTTTACCACCGAGAGTACCCATTGCTGTACATCATATTCTGGTTGTACCCACCTTGAGCCTGACCACCAAACAGTCCCTGTCCGACTCCGGCACTGCTCTGTTGCTGATGCATTCTCGCTTGCAAGATACTCGGGTCTGCAAGATCATTGACTAAGCCACCTCCTCCAGAGGAGGAAGTGTTAGCATGTCTGTGCTTCTTTCCCTTCTTCTTCTGCTTTTGACCGTAGTCTTGGAATGCTCCAGTCTGAGGACCATAGAGCGATGCCAGGAAGCCCGAAGCAGGAGCTGGGGTGGATGAGGCAGATGGGTATTGCTGAAGAAAAGAAGGAGAAAAGTTGTACTCACGCTTGCCTGTATCATGCGACTGACCGCCTAAACGGTCTCCTCGACTAAGCATCTCCCGAAGGTAGTCGTTGTTGTTCCCCTTTGGAACACCACCAAAAAGTGATCCACCCGTCGAACCGTTGAATCCATGTCCTTGACCAAACATACCGTTTATCGGAGGTGTAGCGGTGGACTTGAGACCAGGGGGGGGGCCAGTCATTGATGAGCCATAAAATTGATTTCCATGGGTGATAGATGGCATCATGGAAGACTGCTGCGCCATCAATTTTGGATTTGCCGATGGCTTGACGGAGGACGAAGTAGAAGACCCATCGTTCGCGAAGTTGTATCGAGACGACTGCCTGTTATGTCCCTGGTGCTGAAAAAGTCCAGTCCCCTGGCCGAGGTTTCCCATTCCGGATGGATACTGGTCCATGAAGCCAGATTGACCGGATTGAGCTTGGGAAGACTTCATAAGCGCGATCTGGTTCTGTTGATGTTGAGTCAATGCACGCCCATTGATAGAACTCAAGCTCCCAAGGCCTTGAAGGGCGAAATTTTGCGTTAGGCTTGGGCCGAAAGGTCCCCCATTGGAACCCTGGTGTATGGGAGCCTGAGTACTTGGCCGTCTTTGATTGTGGTAGCTTGGAGGCAGGATACTCTCTCGGCCATTATCTCTATCCTCAGGCTCGCCTCCAAGTTGCAAGCTTCCACTCTCTGGGGCCTCCTCCTCCAAAGGCTCTGGGTTAGAGTGTAAATCGGTCTGCGAATCGTGCTCCACATGCGACTCCAGCCGATCACGCATGGCCCTTCTCTTATCGCCACCGCAATCGTCGAAGAGGGGTGGGAAGTCGGCAAAAGCATCCAATCCCTCTGCAATGCTATTCGGTCTAGTAAATGATACATCAGAGCAGTTGATAGCCTTCAACAGGGCTACTAGGATAGGATCTCGTTCTGGGCCGGTCGAATCGTTAGATATTGCGTTTTCTGAAGAGGGCAAGGCATTCGAAATCTGGGGGGATTCATCTGGATGGATATCTTCTACCACTTCAGATTTGACTGGTACAGCCTGTGAAATGGCTGGGCTAGAAGCCGCTCCACTGGTTGCTTGGCTTCCTCTCCGACTACGCTGCGGCACGCCACCTCGATTTGCCCAGCTTGCAGAAGATGGCAGTGCAGAACCGTCGCCACTATCAGATCCATCTCTGCTTCCGTCGCGCAGCATTGGTTGAACGGCAGCTGCAACTGGCTGCGCTTGCTGTATTGGAGCTAGTGATGGAGCATGCGCCTGAGCTTGAGCGACTTGTCTAGAGCTTGAAGCAGATGATGCCAAAACCGGAAGAGGGCGTTGTGTATTGACACTGTTGATCGAAGACAAGTCTTGGCGCGAGTAACTGTCGTCATTATCACCGGGTTCGTGGAGGAACATGCAATTTTTATTGGTGCAAGTCTCATTGCGTAGATATGCCGAGCAGTATTTCGTTGTTCCCAGCTGCGCTCGAAGGACTCTGTCGCCATTCTGTGATCCGTTGACTGCGGCAATGCATCTGGCGGCATCTTCCTTGCGAGCAAAGGTAACATATACTCCCAAGGATTGTGGTTGTCCGCTCGAAGACGAATCTTTCTTGTTGCTGACCACGATTTTGATGATCTTTCCGTACTGGCCGAAGTACTTGTCGCCGCGAAGAGTCTCCAATATCTCCTTTTCTGCGATATTAGGACTTAGTCCAACAACATACACTAGATTCTTCTGAACCACCCGTAGACCAGCCAGATGTTTTCGGTTGAGACTTTCAACCTCGCGTTTTTGCGCCTCCTTCTGTCGTTGCTCTTGCTTCTTCTTGGCGTTCTTCTGCAAGTTTGCCTTAAATTGTGCTACTCTAAAGGGGGCGTCAGCAAGCGGAATCACTTGGCTCAAGTGCTCCTACTCTTCTGGTGTCACGACTTTCCATTCTATTGTCTTTTCGTCGTATGGTCGTCGGCAAGCCGGACACAGACCGTTCATGTTAGTCTTGAGGTTATTGAAGCAAAATTGGCAGACCTGTAACGGACCGAGTCAGCGAAAACTCGGGGACAAACATAAATCGGTCGTTTAAAACACACCTGATAGCCGCAGGGACATGGTCGAAAGTTTTTGTCGGAAAGATCGAATTCTTCGACACAGAGGGGGCTAGAGTGAACGGATGGTTAGCTGGTTGCCGGGCATGCACCGCTGTGAGCGTCGCCAAAAAGACTGCCGGAAACACATACCAGCACTCTTCATCGTCGTCGATGATAACATCGTGAGGTGCCATCTTGCAGGAAACTGTGATGTTCTGAGTAGACCTGGACCTCGTGGCGTCGGGAGAGAGAGAGAAATAAGGGCGTATAGGAGAGGCCGCGTGATGTTCGGTGGGAGCGCGCCCGAGTAGCGGTAGTCTGAGTAATAGATATCGAGAGTTGTTGATGCCAAGTGGATGTTCGTGCGAAGGGCGGAGGGGTTTGACGATGCGGACACAACTACCATAGCAGTTGACGCCCCTGGAGGCACACGTCGAGAATGAAGGAAGGACTGGCGAACGGGCCAGGAGACTAGCCCAATGGAGCTTAGCGCCTTATGCGATGGTGAAGTCACGTCCACTCCTTGGGCACTTGTGAATTGCATTTGGCATTTCCGCGTCAGGATATCTGCCATGGCTACGAGGCTATCAAATTCGAGGGCACTGGCCTCAGTTTTGCAATCCAGCCGAAATGCTCTCGCACGTCGCAACGATTGCAACACTGCGATCCGGGCCTTCTCCTCGACCCTGAATACCCAAGTCGTCGTCTCTTCAGATACTCCCAATATGCGGCACGCTCCGAGAGCTCCCGATACACCTGGAGGGCTGCAAGTGCCTACAATAAATCCTGCAGATAAGTATGCTGCAAAGGCCGACGAATTGCACCGATACGGATCATGGCTCATGGGCTGCCTACCAAAGTACATTCAGCAATTCTCGGTTTGGAAGGACGAACTGGTGATCTACATATCGCCCGCTGGTGTTATTCCAGTCTTTAGTTTTCTTAAGTGTACGTTTTGCTGTTGTCTTGTCCTGTAAACTGAGACTGACTGTTGGAAAGACAACACGTCCGCAGAGTACACTCAAGTTTCGGATATCACCGCTGTCGACTTCCCAACTCGCGACCAACGTTTTGAAGTGGTATACAATCTGTTGAGCGTCCGTCATAATTCTCGAATCCGCGTCAAGACCTACGCGGACGAGATCTCCCCGGTTCCCAGCATCACCAGTCTTTACGATGGGGCAAACTGGTACGAGAGAGAGGTCTACGATCTTTTTGGTGTTTTTTTCATCGGCCACCCAGATTTGCGACGGATTATGACCGATTACGGCTTTGATGGCCATCCTCTAAGAAAGGACTTCCCTCTAACGGGATACACTGAAATCCGTTATGATGAAGAGAAGAAGCGAATTGTGGTTGAGCCTCTCGAGTTGACTCAAGCTTTTAGAAACTTCGAAGGTGGAAGCGCGGCGTGGGAGGTATGTATATACCAGTTCTCGCATGGGTGCATGTGCTAATGTCGTGCAGCAAGTCGGGCCCGGTGTGGATAGAAGACCAGAAACATTCAAATTGCCATCAGCAAAGCCAGAGAAGGAAGAGGAGCCAAAGAAGTAAGATCGATGGTTTATATTTACTTGAACGCCTGCCAATATAAGCATTTTTCACTGCAGCCACCTGCCATCTGGTTTGGTGACATTCAAGGTAGTACAACCCTTCTCAGGACGCGATCACTCAATTAAAAAGGTGAATTAGCTACGCCCCAGCGTTCTCGACGTAAATTCTAGCTGCAAAATTACCGTTGCGTGTTCTATTGTACTTCATGCGTTCAGAGTGACGTTGACTTTTACTCGAGCAAGCTTTGACTACATATTCTGATATTGTCATCAATTGTCATCTACTGTCAGATATTGTACTTATTACTGTGTTCGAAGTTATCTTATCTGATATTTCAAATTTTTCATCGCCTACTGCGTCAAATGACTTACTAGCTCGACTCTACGGGCTTCTTTTAGTAGCTCAAAGTTCAAGGCTCAGCCATCTCTACCGTCAAAAGTTGCGAATTCACGGCGAAGCAATGGGAGCTAGCTTTTCCTAGACCGCCGAATTACCAAGCATGCCTGTTCATTCAGACTCCCAAGGGCAACCAGAAATAGTAAGACCAATCAATGGTGTTCGTTCTCGGTACGTCATAGGATTACTTTGGACACCAGCTATGCTCTGCTCTGCTTCAGACCTAATATTGTGATCCTGGCAGCGTCATTTGCTTCTTTTCAAATGCCCGCGCAATGTGGTATATTATAGATATCGGGTAGCTTCGGGAGATATTATGTCATTCTAGATTCGCCTAGTTCTAGAGTCTTGCCTCTCGTATCGCAAACTAGATTAGGCCCAGTCTGGTACGAAGACTTGCTGCAACTGTCTTGAAAAGCTAGCCTAATCGTGCTTGGAACAGGCCAAATTTTCGGAAAAGTTTCCATGCTGTCAACTATCCCAGAAAATCGACGCTCTTGGATCAGCAAAAAATTTAATCTTTTTCGTAGAAACACATGATGATTCCAAGCATTTAATTCAATAAGCTTTACTGAAACTACTGTATCCGAAGACTGTCTTAGCAATAAGATGCATCCCGATGAAGTGTGCAATTATATGTTTAGGTCTCATTATTGCGTTGAATATAAAAAATCATATAAAATTTAAAATTTAAAATTCCTATGTCCTGAAAACATGACACAGAAAACTTTTCCAACTAAACAAGCTAACAGAGCATTTCCGCATAGTTGCAGATCCACTTGCAAGTCCTTGTCATGGTCAGAGCCTCGTTAGAGGAAATTGACTCGTTACGTTTTTAACTGCCTAAGAAAGTTGGTAACTTCTCAAACTAAGCAGGGTCCTAAGATGTTATCATACCTAGGTGCTGAGAAGTTCTACTTGAGCCGATACAGCGTTTATTTGGTACGTAAATCTTACGGAACCACTTTTATTATCAAAGACATCTACTGCTATTGAAGCGTTGGCATGGATTGGTAGAGCTACCCTGTATATCTCCAGCGGTCGGATCTCTCAAGAGGAGACTACCGACAGGACGTTGCGATTAAGCGTCTCCTAGTGCTGGGGGCTCTTGCATCAATCGCTTATGATCTCATTTTGCAATAGAGTGGTAGTTAGTTCCTGCAATCGATCATATAGCCTAAACCGGCTTTTCGATGACGGAAGAAAAAAATCGGTTGCGGCGTTTCGATTTGGACTAACAGACGTATTCCGACTAGTTCCATCCTATAAAGGGTCCTCTGTTCGCCCACCCCGAAGTTCTCTTGCATCCATCATTCACATCACATTTGCCCGCAGGCTCCATCTACCAGCAAACTCTTCAAACTTCACCGGCCATATATCGCATCCAAACACATCATCCAATATGTCTACTGCAGAAATTAACCACCTCCGCAATGGCACCCCAACTGGAGGCTCTGGTCTCTCAGCACGCCAACGAGAAGCCGCCGAGTCGAAGCTCTTTTATATGAAAGACGTCTGCTGCCCTGACGATTTCCAAGCGCTCGTCGACGAAGAACTTCGACGAGCAGCCTACACGCCTACTGTATCATCATTCGAACAAACCATTCGAAAGATGCTCGGCAAACTGAAGTTGAGATGGAGGTCATCTGTGTGCCACGCTTAAACAGAGGTAAGTCCCGTGCATCACATGGGCTTTTCCTTTGCCTTGATATCTCATGTGACCCAGCGCCTGGGTACCTGCCTGTCTGTTTCTGATTCTATGCTGACCTGATTGTCAGTGCGACCACGGAAGGAGCCATCAACCAGAAGTCACGGGAGGGCCACGTGCTGCACAGGCCAGCCGCGTCACATGACACGCCGCCTCACAACGCCTGCAGCGAATGCTTATTTCCTGCACATGAACGCCACTTTGCATAACACTGCATAAGCTTCAGCCACGCCTCGCCATTACGACCAATCGGAGACGTTCAAAGGCGCCACTGCGTCTGATGCGGACCAAATCTACTCGACGACGTTGCCAAAGTCCCACACCCGCAGCAGGAAACGGGCCAAAGTCCAGCCGGCCCCGCCCTCTACTCGATGGCGATATATATCGAGGTGCGGGCCGGCCTCGAGAAGAGGATTATTCTTCTCTCGACACAGCAGTATCAACCAGCCGGTTATCCGTCTCCGGAATTCTACCATGGACAACTCATGCAACGATTGTATCAAGGTAAACATCTCTTATCCTGCCTCAACCCCGAACCAGTCTCTAACACAACTTCGCAGGGTAGCATTCATGCAGGTCTTCCTCAGGGCAAGGAAGAACTGATTCACGGACTCAATACCTACGTGATCGGCAATCGCGTCAATCCACGAGCCATCGTGGTGGTATATTCCGATGTCTTCGGTCTGGCCTTACCAAACAACAAACTCATCGCGGACGCCTACGCCAACAGCGGCGATTATTTGGTATATTTGCCAGACTTCTTCGAGGGCGATCCAGTTCCGCTCAAACTTGCTGACCTTCTCATTCCCGTTGATGAGAAGAAGCTTGGGACGTTGACTAAATACACTGGCCTGCTTGCCAGCGCGCCATCTTTCGTCCTGTGGTCAATGAGACACAAGAAGGGGCCAACGGAAAGGCTCTGTATGGATTTCCTAGGATCCTTAAGGCGCGCGACCCCAAAGAGCCAGAAAATTGGCATGGTTGGCATGTGTTGGGGTGGGAAATATGCAATCCGAGCTTCACTAGAGAGCAATGCAATTGAGATTGATAGCGCGAAGATGCCACTCATTGATGCGGCGGTTGCCTTGCATCCGAGCAATTTGGTGCTCCCAGAAGATGTCGAGTTGCCCGTCGTTCCTGTGAGCATCGGATGGGGTGTTGAAGACATTGCCGTCAGCTATGCGCTCAAAGGGAAAATCGAGGGTATTCATGCGAAAGCCAAAGAGGCAGGGAAAAGGGTGCCCGAGATTGAACATCAATCCTATACACCAGGACGTCATGGTAGGTCACACATGAGCTCATTGTTTCCTATCCTGAGTATATACATATCCTTTGGTGCCCTGTATTATTCATTCCCTTGAAAAAAAATACTCTTGATAAGATAATCACTAACTCCCTTGCGCTCTTTAGGATTCTCTGTCAGAGGCAATCCGGATGACTCACAAGAGAAGAAGATTCTGGAGGATTCTATGAAACAGGTCTTGGACTGGTTCAAGAGGTGGCTCTGATGCTCTGAAAGTCTCGGGAATTGTCTGATGTTTGCTGGGCTTTGCAGCTCGAGCCTTTGTATTACGTTTCCCATTGAACTTGAATATACAGCGCAGCATGAATCCCTCGAGCCTTTTTCCCCCCGGATAAGCAGCACGGCTGAGTTTGGGATATCAAAGTATAGGCGGCTCCGCTTCTCTGGCCTTCTTATGATTTGGTCGCAATAATCGCCGCTCCTCCTCCTTGTGCCTTGAGTACCGGGAAATTGCTATATCCCAAGCCCCAGTGAATCAGGCCTTGTCAATGAGGCTGAGGAATGCTGGCACAGATATTGTTCAAAAACAGTAGTCTTTTCCGTGGCCTTCCTCCCTACTTAGCTGGTATGGACAGAACGCAATCAGCAACTCCAGTTCTTGGTCTGAATTTCTACCTTTCCTCTTATTTTCCTCTTCACTCCTTAAACAAGAGCGAAACCACTCCAACGCCATTCTGAGGCAGTCTTTCTGCACTGTTCAAGTAACAAATTCTTAGCGAACTCCTATTCGGGGCGTACCAAAACCTAAGCTTTCGTGATTTCACTAGAGCGTTATGTAGAAAAATGTGCTGGTGCTGCCGTGTTTCGACGATGAACCAACACCGGACTTACTGGGCAGTGCCCTCCACACCGCCTTCGCAAAATACTGGTGGGACACGTAAAATTATATGTCATAAACCTAGGAGCGGTTCCGCTTCTTGGAAGACACGATAGATTCTGGGTGGTATGAGCCTAGGACATCTATTTCTTAGAGATATGGCTGACTTGATGTTGAAGCTGGGCGATCCTTGAGCTTGGCAGAACTTGAGCAGAGTAACGAACCTAAAACCTGAACCCCACGGAATTAAGCGATAAAAGCCTGGTATTGCTGGCATATATTGAATGAAGATTAGTAGTAATTCGGAGCTTGGATTTCTCCTCGTCGGGGACAAATATATACTAGGCGAGATCTTAGCAATAAACTCTCTGTGGAAAATCTTACCGAGTGGAATCCAAAAATCCGGAATTCTCTAGGACAAGAAATTAAGGCATTGCAAGACAAACCCGGTGACTTGGCTAGAGATACTAGATATAAGTTTTTGCTAGGGTGTATTAATATATTCAGCTGACGAGCAAAATGGACCATCCTTATATCTATAAAACACATTTCGTTAATAACTTTGTTTTAGTATTGCTTTATTGGAAAACTGAATTGTAATTTGTTTCCGTCCGATCAGAATGCAAGCGGTACTCCATTCTTATAGACAGACCGAAAAAATCGTCACAGGTCAGTGAACTTTAATCAAATCTCAAATCCGGTTCCTATGACCGCTGAAAAGCCTTTCGAGGCACTGGCTTGATGCTCGTATATACTCAGCTGGGAAGGTCTTCCCAAGGCTATTTTTGCGCTGGAGCACTTCTAGCCATTATCACGAGACCACCTAACAGGATCGGAGGGGTGGGTGCAGGCGGCCATTCGAAAGCCGCATTTTCTTACTAAACAGAACAGGAATACAAATTTTGTTTTCACCTGATTTTCTCTGGCTGTGCTAATACAGTCCTTGGAGATTTGCAAATTCTCCATTTACCAAGTTCGCGTCTCACAACTGCATGAAGTTGCTTTTAGACTGACAGCCGTCCTGGAAGAATTCGTCAAGATATGTGTCTGACCATACTCAGCGCGCCCTCTTTGCAACTCTGGAAACAAACATGACGCACGAGGTTCGTACCATCTCCCACATCGTGTCGAATCGGCTTAGAACCTGATATGATTATGTTAACCTGTATGGGTGTGATTCACATCTCTGGGACCTGTTGTAGAGTCAAGGCTATTCACCAGGATCACGACCAGCTCTGGGCTGGGTGTACTTTTACCTTTGTATGTACTGAAATCAACAGGCCGCTCTCCCCTTCCCCGAGCTCTCTTCGGAAGACTCGCCTGACCCCCTTTTCGAAAGATGGCCATTGCTTACTTTCACGTTGGCTTATTTAGATTGCACTAGAACATTTTGGAGCAGGCCAGGCTACGCAAGCGTCGGTATCTTCAGGACCAGCATGTTCTACGACATACTCCGTGAACTCTACCCTACGACGACCGATACTCAGCCAAGTAAGGTTATAGAAAAGCCCTATTACACCGATAATTTCTGTCTGTGTCTATGTGATGGTATGAAATTAGTCCAAGACATTTTATAGCGACATGTTGGTAGTTTTACGCCTTACAGACGAGCATAGCGCTTGTTTTGGGCTCCTATCCTACCCTATCAACAGGCCGGTCATTTCAACAACGAAAATTATATAGTACCGATGCGAACATAACATCGGTAGTCAGATTGTTCTTCTAATAAAATCTTCTTCTTGATGGTCAGATGATTGATCGAAATATTCTGCTGGGTTGTTTCTACAGATGGAAACTTTGTAAATCACTGTAAATAACTATAAGTAACTGTTGAATCATACAATAAATGCAAGTGAAATTCTTATCTTTTTTCCTCCGAGGTTAAATCGGAAAATTATTACAGATCGACTGAGACCCATGTTATAGCTATGAACTGTATGTATTTTCCGGCGTTCCAAAGCCGACAACACCAAATTAGTCATCTTCTGACACGACCTTTCCGGCTTGACATTTTCGACGACACCTCTCGTCAACATGTTGGATTCGACGCCTCCCTCGATCTGATACCTCTTTTAAAATCAGTACTAGAAAATTGAAATATAACACATTCAGTCCGAAGTAAGCTATCGGAAATAACTATCGGAAGTAGGTGTTAAAACCGTTAAAAGCTCAAAGATATGAAATATATACAAATAATCAATGAGCCGATTCGTAGTCGTAGTCAATGCTTACTTGTATACTTAGCTAGTATAAATGATTGTAAATAATATAGCGACTCCTACACATATTTCTATAGTCAGTTTGAAATTAGTTTACAGTTTCCTTACAGTGATCAACTGCACAATACCTAGGAGGGACATCTGCTAACATATATGATCACACGCATGATCCTGAACCATCTAAAGTCCCGTTTCATCCTTAGTCGTGGATCGCGTCAGACCAAATAACGCTGAAGTGCCGAAGTTATTAGCCTTGCAGTTGATGAGCTGCCAAAACAAACCCCCTTTCTTTACCGAGGTCACGTGCTAACACCGAATTCGACGCTGGATCGATTCTCGTTCCTCTCTTACTCCTACCGCACCATGCCTTTTACCTGAGTGCGGACAAGCACGGAAGAAACACGCAAGCTTCTATTCGCGCGGTTAACTTGTCCGATTAAAAAGGTATTTCTTTTGGCTCCCGAAGAAAGTGCCTCCCTGACCAAATTCAAAATTGGAGCTCGGATGTTATCAGAGAATGGATGACCACTGATATCTACTCACTATAGATTCCTGAAACGGAGATCTTCAGGATCCCGACCCGCAGCCACCGCCAGCTGATACTGGCCAGACGGCTGATTTACACCAAAACATGGCCTTTTCACCTTGCATGGGGGTCACTTTGGTGTTATATGATATGTGAATCAGAAATTTATCATAGAATAATTGTTAATTGCTTTAACAATACGACGATCTGATCAAAATTAGATTATTGAATCACTTAGTAGATTATTAACATACAAGAGGGCAAATAAATAGTACGCCGTAAGTTACGTCATTTAACGTCAAAATGAGTGAAAGTTGACCACACTTGGTTTCTTAGCTTATTGATCAATATGACTATGCATATTCTTACATGAAAACCCTCTTTTCATGTGTCCGTAGATAGAAATGGTATACGCGCTGGATACTCTATGACATCCTAATTCAGTGTGCTATCGAGAGAAAGAATAAAAGGCTATGTTTTGGTGCAAATAGAGCAAATGGAAAGCGCCAGTTGGCTAGTACTGTACAGTCATAAAGATAAAGGCCTTTTACTGTCTTCACCACAGGTAGGGTACCCTCGGCGGAATTCTGAGGATAGTATTGAATCCAGCAAAGTGAGATGATCGCCATTTGGGCATCTTTATTTAATGCGTCTGCTTTACCAACTCGAACACAAAACAGGCATAGGAATACACGTAATTAGCCCGAAAATCCATTGCGTTGGCATGTTGCCCCCTGCCCAAGCAATTGAACAAAGTCAAGAACATTCGGCAGCACAAGTCCGGCTGGAAGCGGCACTGAAATCGGGGGGACAGATCCTCCAGTACAATCAGGGTTTCTTCGATAGTCAACTATTGTCCAATGGCAATTCATTTATGGGTGCGGTGGCTTACGGATTGTTGTTGCAGGTCGTTGTCTTGCAGAAGACGGCTACCTGGGCTCGTTCGCCTGTCGGGAGCTCATACGGATAGCACTCGTTGAAGTCGTATGTTATGACTTGAGAGACATTTTCGTAACGCACTGCAACGTACTGTTGCCGCTTAGCAGCTGCATACATCCAGACCACGAACATAGGGTCGTACCGTATCGGGCCCCACTGTCTTGCAATAAGCCTCCAGCTCAGTGATCGTTGTGAGGGGGTCTAATGTAGCAAGGCAAGAAGTGACCAGGCCTACTGCAGCTAGAATTGAATGGCTGAACTTCATTCTGTACGTTCTGAGGATTGGTGGGATCTGGGGAGGATTTAGTAAAGACGAGATAAAGTGTTTGATGGTCAAAGATAAAAACACTCTGGAAGATACGAATGCTCTATTATAGAAAAACAAGCCCCTTGCACAACCCGAAATAGTTCAAGCAAATGATTCGGACGAGCTTAGTCAACGCAGAGATCGTTATACCAGTGGAAGGCTAGCCCGAGAAGCTGAAAGATGGCTCATCGACAGTGTAACTCCAGGGGTACCACAGGGAGGTTGGTCTGCGTACATCTATCATAGTATATTTGATAGTAAGTGAAGAGGGGGCTCACGTATTCGCTAGTCAGAAAGACCACCACAGCTCAAGCTATCTCCGAGGCGAGCAGCTGCTATATTTTTCATTCTTCAGTCCCTCGCAGTGACACACGAAGACCAGCAAGTCTTATTGTCTGGGCGCTTGTTTGTGTACACGCTCAGCTAGGTACAGACGTAGTTACAGCTGCCCCCCTTCTCCCGTCGCTTGACTTGCTCTATCAAGCGCTGCACCGGAAAATGCAACTGCAAAGAAATTCAAAAATCCCTTTTCTGGTGTCGACTCGATGATCAAGATTCATCCTAGAGATACGACGTGATTTTCGGGCGAGAATCTCAATTGCGCGGGGGGTGCGGTAGGCGCGGGTTTGCGTTTAGCAATTAGTCCTGCTCAGGTCCGTATCTCGAACGTGAATTCTCTGAGGAACTTGCGCCTTGCTCTCCGAGTGAGGTGCAAGTTGATTTGGAAGCATCTTTAACTGGAGCTGTGGGAAGGAAAGGGGCTTATGCTATGATGTTGTCATGATGAGCTTTGTAATAAGCGAATCAGAAAAAGAATAGGGGAGGGAGAGAGAGAGGGGGACGCTGCACGCTCGTTCCAGCGAGACGTCGACTGATCAAGTTACACACAACCACAACTATAGAAACTAAGTTGACCGGCATTATTGCGCAACTGTACACGAGAATCGAGATTTTCGTCATCTGCATCCCATTCCTAAAAGCCCCGAGCTGGAGAGGAGGTGGACTGGCTGTTTACAATATCGAGTCGATTTCACACTAAGCCAGGTTTTAAGGCTTAGGAACCTCCGCCTTATTTCTCCTTGTATCTAAAGTTCTCGGCACTGGCACTGGCAAAGAAAATGAATATACCTATAGATTTCCCAGCCTCAATTACCTGATCCATAGTAGCTGAGCCCATGGCAAAGCCCCATAAGAGCCGCCACTCTTTTCATCCTTAATCCTTTAGCCAAGATAAATGCTTGTTAAATGTACTGTGTTCAAGAATGATGCGAATCATGTTTCAATTTACAGCTTCTAGAAATTACCTATTCACCTACCCCCCTCTGTACTTCTCCTTGGCCGAAGCGATCCCTAAAATAACCGGTATATTAATATATACAAGGGCAAGAAAGCCCACGAGATACTTTCTTACAGCTACTTATAATACAGGATCCCAAGAACGAAGTGTAGTTCTCCCAAGAGACGGTAATCTACAGCCATCGATTCCATGTCCTCATGTAGACCATCTTTGCAATCTGCATCGCTGCAGCGTACAGCACCAAGAGAGCAACCAAGATGCCCACAAAGCTTCCCTCGGGTTGGACTAGGTTCAGGGCTCGGGCAAAGGGAGGAATGTAAGGAATGGCGAAACCTATTCCGGAGACAAGCAGGGTGCTTAGTACCACGGCCGTAGAAGGGTGGCCCTGCAGAAACGGGGTCTTTGCCGTGCGGGTGATATAGACGACTAGGGTTTGACTTATGAGACCCTGGATGAACCAGTTGCACTGAAACTCTCGAATTCCAGAGTTATTGCCAGGTGAACCTAACCCATAGTAATAGGTGTTCAAAAGGAATGTACCGATATCGATGGTACTGGTTACTGAACCCAATGACTTAGTACATGACCTGGTAGAATCCTTGCGAGGGTCTCATGAGTCCAGAAGAAAGGAAAATACCAATGGGACAAGTGTACTGACCTGGTCCAATACAGAGAATAAACCTCAGTAGATCCCATATAGACAGTTGGTGAGGCTCAGCGAGATACTCGGGGTCTATGTTATCGAAGGGAATAGCGATTTGGCCAAAATCGTAGAGAAGGTTCTGCAGTACCATCTGCGAAGGAGATATAGGATCAAAGGGAAACCATGTAGAAGCAATAAGCACTGAGATAACGTTGCCGAAGTTGGCGGCCAATATGAGTTTGATGTATTTCATGCTGTAAATGATTACGTTAGTCTTGGCAATGGAGAGAGTTGGAGATCTTACATGTTGCCATGAGTTATCCTCCCAATTGTAACCGCGTCAATGATCTTAGAGAGCTCTTTCTCTCCAAGGACAATGTCCGCACTTTGCTTGGCGATATTTGCACCCGTGTCAACAGAAATACCCACGTCTGCAGTATTGAGAGCTATTGCATCATTGATGCCATCCCCAACCATACCAACAACTTCTCCTTGCTCTTGCAACGATTCGATAACCTGACCCTTCTGAGCCGGCGTCAGCTTTGCAAATATTTTGCAGTGCTTGACAAGTTTGTTAAATTCTTCCGGATCCTGTACCTTTGCCAGATCTGGGCCGGAAATACAGATAGGTTGGTCTTCTTCTAGTTGCTGTCCAAGATCAAGACTTCGAGACACGCTGATCGCGACCCCCAAATTGTCCCCAGTGAGAATCCGAACATCGACTCCAAGTTCCTGCAGCTGGGTAACAGAAGCCTTGGCGTCATCTTTCAGAGGATCAAGAAAAGTCAGAAATCCTTCAATGGTCATCTCGTTGTCAAGACCAGTGAAGCAGCCCGCATTACTAGACATGTCTGCGACTGAGATTTTTCGTGTAGCAACCAAAACAACTCTATAGGCTTGTGCGTTGTAATAAGCTACTCTTTTAGACAGACAGAGGAGTTGCTGCTCATTCATATTTTCGGCTTCGGGTCCACAGCGAATACGCGAGCACAAGGCGAGAACTTCTTCAAAGGCACCCTTACATACAAGCAAAGTTCCTGTGGAACATTCAACGATGCAGCTTGATCTTCGCGCTTCGAAATTGAAGGGAATTTCGCCAAGCTTGACACCCATCTCATCGTTCTTTTCATCCTCAAGTGAGGAAGAATACTTGAGGATGGCGGAGTCTATTGCATTCTTGTTCCCCATCTGATGAAAGGCGTTTGATGTGGCTAGGTGCAAAATTCTTGAGCTAGGCTGGCCCGAGGGATCGAGGTAATGACAGAGTTCAACGTCATCTTTGGTCAATGTACCGGTCTACTGATCAGCATTTTATCATTAAGGGGGGCGAGAAAAACATACCTTGTCGCTACAGAGAACTGTCATGGATCCTAGATTCTGAATGGCTTCCATATGACGCACAATCACATTCCTTCTGGACAGAACAAACGTGCCTCTTGCGAGATTTGTGGTGACAATCGCTGGGAGTAATTCGGGCACAAGTGTGGCAGCCGTACTAATAGCAAAAACAACCGCTTGTTGCCAGTGACCAGTCTTTAACCCCTTTACCACAAGAACCTGCGATATTAATGAGACACGGTCTGGGTAAGGAAGAACGACTTACAATAGTGAAGGATGTGGCCATGAATACAGCCATAAGGTAGCAAATCTTACGGATACCTTGTTGAAGAAGGTTTAGAGGGCACCGGCGATTGAGCGTCTTTATCATAGAAGAAATAAAAGTTTCTTTCGTCAGATTAGCATCTAGTATAAAGGCAGGATCATGGAAATTACTGACTGCTACCCGTTGAGAATACAACAACCACTCCATTTCCAGATATGATATTGGATCCGCAGAATAGTACGTTTTCTAAGTCGAAAACAGTGGCCCTGTAAATTTCCGACCCATCATGAGAAACCATCTTACACTGCGGTTCGCCTTCACCAGTCAGACTAAGACTATTTAGAGATTTAATTGTAAGCTTTTCAGGATAACCAACCTCGACTGGGACACAGAAAGATTCGAACTTTCCAGAACAATGCAGTCTGCAGGTACTACGTCTCCAGCACTCAGAGATAGTATATCTCCACAGACCAGCTTCTCCCGATCCAGGTAATATTCCTTTAAATCGCCTACCACTACTTGCCGGCGTACACAGATGCTTGCTAGCACATCAGCCTGGCTACTGCGGCAGGCAATACTGCTTCTAAGCTCCTGGACGAAGTTCAAAGCACCAGAAACTACTATAACAGCCACGATAATTATGAATAGTTGCCAGTCGGGATCTGGAACAGCTACAGATACTATTGCATCCACAGCTAGCAATCCATTAAAGCAGTTGAACACATTCTTGTACAAAAGTACTGTCCATGTAGAGAGTGCTGCAGCTAACGGAACGTTTTCCCCGTGTAGTTTGAGACGTCGCGCAGCTTCTTCGATAGTAAGGCCGTTTATGCTAGAAACTAGTTTGGTGTGGATGTCGACACAAGAGGCGTATGATCGGATGGACGTTTCGTAGGGATTTTGGGTTATCGACAATGGGCCATCTGCGTATAGTTAGCAATTGTGAGCACATTAAGCCAGATTTCAAACCTTTGAAGTTATATCTGGTAAGAACCTGCCTGATCTTCTGCAGGTTGAAAATCACCATTGTGTCGCACGCTAAGTAGGCCCTGGATCTCTACAGACAAGTTCAATCGCAGTTTCCCAGCCAAATAATTGAGGGCAAATTGGTTAAGGGAGAAACGTAGCAAGTCTACCAAAATGTGAGAGAGCCTATCTTACAATTCAGGAGCACGCTCGCAGGTGGAAGAGTGAGAATGTGACTGGTGTGCGCTTGCTCCTTTTAAATGCAGATCCTAGATTGAAAATGAAGAAAAAATTGGATCATGCCAAAGTTCAAGCTTGAAATAAAACAATGTGAGCTAAATCCAAATTCCAAAGCAGGATAGTCATAGAAAGTTGTCCGATGTCATTGTGATTTTGGAACCATGGATCCCTATAAACTAAAACTGGCTAATACGACTACCGAAACCCTAGAAAAGGTAGCATACGTAGGTACACAAGTTTGGACAAGTCTAAAGAATTAGTCCATCTAGCTTCAGCGCCGCCTACCAGAATATGACAAGGAGCAGTGGCCGGTACAACTCTGGAGTCTAGGCTTCTCTTTAGAAACGCCCAATGCTTGACACTTCTCGGAGAAAGTTGCCCATGCAAAAAAAAACTCATAATTGCAGCACAAGACAGATCCTTGAATGGACCAGGAACGGTTGATATCAGCACTGCAAAAATCAAGAATACCATCATGACATGCGACACACAGCACACAACAGAGTTCTGAAAAAAAGGAATATCAAAATGGATATCCAGCGAACCAAGTAGTGAGACACAGTGATTAGCTGAACATGATGCTGGACTGCAATCATTCGGCTTGAAACTCTCAAGTTTAGGGCAGGGAATATAGTCAAAAGCAGGACGTCGCCGGACACGCTGATTCGGCTGGCCACTTGGCTCGTACATCATCGTTCACATGCTGGCACAATCGTCATGGAACGCAAAATCGAGTATCAGAGAGATGTGCATTCGGTCGCAGCAGCAGCAACAGTGTGGTCGCAGAATGAAGAAGAGACGAGACTTGGTCAGTCTGTCAGTCACGTGCGGAGTATCAAGTGAAGTTAGCCGAGGGGAGCTCTAGAAATTTATCTAGTATCACCCTATCACCTTCAACAGCACCATTGAAAGGTGCTCGGAGGACCAGCAAACACCTCGACAGTGATGAGTGTCTCGCGGCCTGCAAGATGTGTATTTTCCGCGCCTTCGATGCCGACAATGCGGCCACGCATAAGATGTCGGAATTTCCACGCCTCCCCCAATCTCTGCGAAAGACGAAGACCGAAACCGGCCAGCGTTAGTATCGTCAAGAAACCTGCCCGCGAGTTATTCAAGGGCTATACGCCGGACGAGAAGGCTCTACTAGCGAAGAAGTATACCCCCGAACAGATTAAGGCCATTGAGGCTGGGGAGGAGGCAATCAGCCCGGAAGATCTTGACAAACATGGTGTGATCCGGACGGATCTAGGCACACTCCCTTATCTCGATGACTTCAGCGAAACGCGCTCCGTGTTGGATAGGCCAGCCAGATACAAAGGGCCGATTGACGTGAAAGCGAGGCTGATGACTCCAGAGGAGATGGGCAAGAACTGGACAGAAGTCACAGAGCAGTACAAGAAGGAGAGAGACGCAGAGTGGGCCATAAATCCGCCCAAGGAGGAGGATGTGGAAGTACCCATTGGTCTCGATGGATTGCCAGTCCCCCCCGAGAAAAGGATTCCCCGGCGAGAATTTATGAGTCGACTTGACATGATGAAAATTGAAGACCGGTTAGCTTCCTTCACGGGTGCGAAAGGGCCTATACCACGGGAACACGAAATCGACTTTACCGCTCCTGGCCTGCCCAAGAAATTCCTAGAAGACGAAGGCGAGAAAGTCACAAGCACTGCCAAATCAGAAGCGGATTTGGAGAAGACAGCGGACCCCCGGGACCCCGATGGCCTATACAATCGTCTATTAAAGCAGACTGGGATGACTCTGGACGAGGTCTTGGACTTGAAGATCAAGATTCTGGTCAGGCATCGTGTGGTCAATCAGACTCGTTTGGGCAAGATTGCAAGTCTTTACTGTCTAGCAATCGCAGGGAACGGGCGAGGCAGATTGGGCCTTGGTGAGTCAAAGGGACAGGAGGCCGAGGCGACGTTACAGAATGCTAGGGTAGCTGCTATCCGTAGCATGCAACCTGTTCCTCGCTACGAAGAGCGGACAATTTTTGGTGACGTGGATGCGAAGGTGTCTGCTGTTGAAGTGAAGCTCATGTCACGGCCACCAGGTACGCAGGCTCGTAGAGCACCTCGATGCATCTGCTAATCAAACCCAGGATTTGGCCTCCGCTGCCAACATCTGATTTTCGAAATGGCCCGAGCAGCCGGCATCCACGATCTTGCCGCCAGAGTCCCCCGCTCCCGAAATAAAATGAACACAGTCAAGGCAGCCTACCAAGCTATGATGAAGCAGCGGATACCTGACGAGGTAGCGCGCGGAAGAGGGAAGAAGTTGGTCGATGTGAGGAAGGTCTACTATGGAGGACGTGTATGATGCGGTGTGCCTGTACATTTTAAAAACCACCTCTGTAGGATTATGGGGGTATAAGGGGCGCCTAGCGATGGACGGCAAAAGGCATTTACTGTATCCTGCCTTGCCACCATCTACCATTCCTCCATTGCAGCTCCCGGGGTCTATCTCAGACCCTTCAAAAAGGATACAGAAACGCCCCCAACATGCCCCGAACCATGCACGCATCTCGTACACACACTCCGCAGACCGCTCCTCGCGCCCGCGCCCATCTCACCCATCTCGCGCATCCGCATCGTTCCCCGCCCCCTCACCCATCCACGCGCCCACCCTGATCGCCAGAGTATATCTCCTGCTGCAGCACAATGCTGTACACGCTAGCCTTCAGCAGCGTAAACACCAGGCTCGTCTTCCGCTCCAGCAGCCTCAGCCCGTCCACGACCTCCGCCGTCGGCGCGCCGGCCATGCTGTCGAGGATGCTCGCCAGCTAACGGCTCCGGCCCACCCGTCAGCGGCGCGAAGCTCACACCCGCAGGCGCAGGGAGGGGCGTCCCCCTCTCAGGCGGGCCCGGTAGCGTACCTTTTTCATGTTTTGCGCCAGCCGCTCGTACTCGTCCAGCACGTCTTGTTCGAGGGGGGAGAGCGGCTCGTCTGCGCCGGCGAGAGCGCTGCTGGGGTCTGCGTCCATGGCGGGCTCTGCGTGTGCAGGGCCGGGTAGGGGCTCGTCTTGCTTCGGAGAGAGGGTGGCGGAGGGGGCGCTCGGTGCGTGGGTTGGTGCTTCTGCTCGTTGGGGAGCTTGGGACGCATCGCGCGCGCTGTGTTTTTTTTTGCAAAGTGCCCCTCGTCGCACGTGACGCTGCCCCTTTTTCTCGGTGACGGGGAGAGGCTCGGATTCGACGAAAAGAGGCCGTATTAAAATCACGTGAATTCAAGTCCACCGGTTTGATGATTGTGGGCTACTCCAAATTTCCAGGTGCACGTAGATACCAGGCCATCTTTTGACTGTACACCCACCCAGGTCAAGGGCTTCCCACGGCGAAACAGCCTCAGTTCAATAGCTGCAGATCCTCCATGATGTCCCGATCTTCAATCATACTGCGCATAACCTCATCTTCGGTCAGGTTGGCCCAGAGGCCAATCTCGGCCGCGTGTTTCTTACCGGCATAGATCTCCTGCGCCACGCCCTTCACTTGACCGAACGCCTTTCCTGCTGCAGGCCAGACCTGCCAGAGCGTCTTCAGGGCGCCTGTGTTGAGGCGCAATTGTTGCTTGAGGTCCTCGTCGCGCATCAGTGGCATGAGGACGGACCAGCAGGAGAGATGCACGATGGATGCGAGCGTGACCACGCAGGTAAAGAAATGCGAGTGCTTGACGAGCGGGACTGGCAGTTGGATCAGCTTGGATATATCCTGCGCCGCCTGTATGGTCTTGGCTGCGTGGACGTTGTATGATGGGCCTGGTGCGACTTCCTTGTGAGGTGCACATGAGGTTACGTTCCGAGCAACACTGGAGTCGAGCTCCGACGCCTCACGATGGAGGAGGATTGTCGTTCTGGAGAGGTGAGCGTCTACTCTGGAGAAGCGGAGGTTGGGTTCAGACACTTACGCAGCGGTGATCATGTGAGCCTGGAAAAGCATCTCATCCAGTTGTCCTTCGGAGTTGATGAATTTCCTCTTGGAATCTGGCAAGTGCAGTCGCCAATTGACCAGGTGTGCGTCCAGCCGGTCCATGGTCGCCTCGTCAGAAGGCAAGACCTGGCGCGACTGTAAGACTCTCCCGAGATTTCGCATGGCTGCGATCCGGTACGCGTACGACGAGTAGGCCAATTCCCTTCCGTCAAAGGACTCGTCGTCAAAATCTTGAATGGAGGTGGGGTGTGGTATTTGCTGCGACTGTTAGCCGAGCCCCTTGTCGTTCGATGGCCCTGCGGAACTCACCCCAGAGACGTACCCCCTTTCTTCACATGGCAGAAGAACATCGGCTAGGATGTCTTTCATGCGGAAGTTACTCTTCTGATGAACGCCCGCGATCATGCCATCGATAATGTATAGCTCCCACCATGTTCGGCGCCAGCTCTCCTCCAGCACGGCTGACCCGCCCCCGTTCCTCACGGCGAACTCGCGCTTATTCATCCCCATCTCCAGGGCCGCGTCCTGGGCATCGAGGAGGATCTGAAGCGCCTTCTCCTGATAGGTCGAGCCGTCCAGGCCAATCGCCAGGATTAGCATAGCCTGCACGCGGAAACTATCTCGGGGGCAGTCTGCTTGGTAGAGAGAACGTTCGGCCTCGAGGCCCAGCGCCGCGGTCGGGGCCTGTGACACGTAGAAAGAGCCTACATATCGCATTGCTGCCTCGAGATACTCGACCGGCTTTTCTCTCCTAAGCGAGCCGTAGTTTGCTCGTGGGAGAGCAAAGGGGTGGGCCGGGTAGAAGTGATGATAGAAGGCCTCGATACACCGTTCCCGCAGATCAAGACCGGACGGTACGGCTCTTGAATCAGACGCCCGCACACCATGGCCGACATCCAATAGCGGCAGATTGAAAGGTCGAGGGAAGGCCGTCCACAGGTGGTCTGGTGGCGTGGCGAGACCACTGGGAACATTGGGGCTGGCTCGGGGTCCATTGGGGTGCACCAGTGGGCAGCTCATCTCGACACCAGCAGTATTGACCGAGAGGCCAGAGGCTCTGCTCGGGGTGCCGTTACGTCGCGGGCCTTTGAAGCCGCGGCGGCTCCTCACGTACTCGCACTCGAAAGCGTTGGAGGAGCATCGAGAGCAGGGCTGGAGCCCGTCACACTTCAGATGTTTGCTGCGACATTGCACGCACGCCGAGGGCACCGTCGCACGCTCTCTCTCCCTTTTCTGCGACTGGGGCTGCGACTCTGCATGAACTGGACGAGATTCGGTGGTGCAGGTGGAGGCGATGGAGGCGATGGAGGCGATGGAGGTTTGACGGCCGTTGGAGTCGGAGAACCTGGAGCCTGGCTTGTCAGGCCGCAAAGCGTCGTCCGAGCTTGGAGAGACGGTGGGGGAGGAGGGCGAGGTGGCGGTGGGGGCCGTGGCGGGCGTCGAGGTGAACGTGTCCCCCGAACCTGAAGGATGATTGACGATGACGGTCGCAAGCGCTGGCTCCATGGCTGTGGCTAGGACAAGAGAGAATTCCGAACGAGCTGGTCGCCGACCAAAACACCAATAACAAGAGACGAAGTTTTGCTGAGTTGCGCGCGTGTGCGGGTATGCGGCGACGTTTCGATCCTTGCCAGTTGGAGATCCACCATCGAATGACCGCGCACCTGAGAGCTGCTGGCTTCAGCTTAGCTTGGGAACCATGGGATATGGGGGGGGAAAGGGAATTGGGAGGGAACTGGGAGGGAACTGGAAGAGAATTGGGAGGGAACTGGAAGAGAATTGGAAGGGAACTGGAAGAGAATTGGAAGGGAATAACAAGTGCATGGGCCGACAATGGGACGAGAAGGCAATGGGAAGGGAAACGGAACCTGATGCAAGCCCTCCTTCTGCAGTGCGGTCTACCGATCGACCTCGATGCTGGATATCGCCGTGGGGGCCTCCCGCTCTGTTCTTCTCGGTCTTCTCGGCCTTGCTGTTGTCTTGTTGATAGCCCTTGTTGTTGTCCTGTCTTGTCCCCTCTGCTGTTGTTTTCTTGATACTCCTTGCTGTTGTCCCTCTTGTCCCCTCTGCTGTTGTTTTGTTGATACCCCTTGCTGTTGTCTTGTCCTTTCTTGTCCCCTCTGCTCCGTTACCTACCCTCCGCTCGGCTGCGAGTCTCCTTTTATCACCGGCCTCGCTGCTGACGACTGAGCGTACAAAGACGCAGCTATCGGAAAGGCAGTGCTTGTGTCCTACCCGGAAAACTGGCTATACATGGTTGCACGGCAAGCAGATCGTCTTCGCCCGCATGATCTCATCCTTTACTTCTTTTCGTCACACTTTACGGCAAAAGCGGGAGTTCGCGGCGGCTTCACGGGCAGCGCGGTCCTCCGCGGCCTGTCCACGGCGTCGACATCTACGAGCAGCTACGGGAGCAGAAGAATTCTCCCCCCTTTCATCCATCACTGCTTCTGCTGCTCGCCACGAGGAATGAAGAGCAGGTCCCCAACGTCGCAACAAGGGCCCTGTCCGTCCTCACGTCACGACAGCTTGTGGCATGCCAAGCGGAGAACATGAGCATTCGGGAGTCGCTGTACGCCCATCGTTCAACGAGAATTGAGAGGCTGTTATCCACATCGTTTGATTACTGTCATCCAGGGATGATCGAAGTCCCGCCGTGGCCCGTGGGGCTCCTTGGCTTGCTCCTGTACTGTCGAGCTGATGGGAATGGATCTTATGAACCTTACTGAAGCTTGAAGGCTCAAGAGGCTGGGGTTGAGCAAAGTCGTATGGGATTTAGAGCTTACCTGTCCAGAAGTGCTGACGCAAGATCAGCTCCTCCCCCTACTGCTTCCCTCCTAGTGCTTCATCAACCCCCAATAATCCGGACGATTGGGACCAAGTCCCGTAGCCCCACCAACCAGAGCTCTACGTCTCGAGGCTTCACAGATCTACTCGGACTGTAAGCTTCACAAATCTTGGGGGAAGTAAAGCTTGGCAGGTTGGCGACAGGGACCGATGACCTCTCCAGCTACCTAGCCGCCGGTCAGGTATCTCTCTTACCTACCTTACCTAGGGACCTACCGAGTACCTCTACTGTGGTAGGTAGACAATCGTTGCTTGCGCCTCCCGACAACAAACTACCTAGGTACCTACCGTGCCATGAGGTCTCGGTGCTCTCCGGCTGCAATATCGGCTTCGATATCTTTCCATCGCACGCAAACATAGCCCACGGCCTCCTGCTCCTCGGTCAATCTCTCAGCGACTCGTAGAATTCGCCGGTGCAAGGGGAGGCTCGGTGGTCATTGCGGGATGAGCATGCCAGATTCTTGAGAGACGTTATGGGCGGGGGGGTCCTACTGTACTGCGTGGTCAGAGATGACGAGGTGATTTGGTGTCTGTACCAATTCCCGGTCAACCAGTCCGTCGCTACTGCTAGGAGCTCTATCGAGCATTCCCCTGACGCAGTAGCTGACTCTCCTTGGGGTATTAACCCCGAGGTTGACCTATTTGCTGGGATGCCCCTTTTCATCGCATGTCGCAACTCGCGTCCCAGGATTCCTGAGACCTTGGGTTTCGGAATTGCCATCATGGAAACTCTGATACGCCCGGGTTGAGTGACAAGTCGCACTTCCCCAGAATCGAAAGGGATGTAAGATACGAGATGACTTATTCTTGACACTACCAATAATACCTGCTGGCCTCCTCTGACTGTAGCTTGTCATCCAGGAGTCTTCCAAGCGCTGAGCATTCTTGTCCCAGATCTGCCACCTGCCCCCGTTTTCCAGAGTCTACATGGCAGATCTCTCCGGTGACATTTGCCCTCCAGTTCTCGCTAGCTAAGATCAGAACGCCCTCACACTAGACTTTTCCGCGGGACTGGTTCCTTCAACGCAGCTCTGTATCGCATCAGCACGATGGCACGATAGCACGTACGTAGCCACGGTATCAGGCCGGAGCTGGTTGGGGTTTGGGGCACACTTCTTCTTGAACTGGGGAGTATCAGCAAGGCCTGGGGCCCCGGTGCTCACCCCTCTCCCTCATCAGCCAGAGCCAACAACAATCTTCGGTCCTGTAGCCATACCCAGCGCCCGGCCAGGTCCTATTTGCATCGCCCGCCAGACTCTTCACGAACCATACATGGTCGGAACTCTTTCCAGCGGCATGATCGCATAACCTCTCCCTCCTCAAGTGCCCTTGACCACCATCCCAACTTTTCCCCCCCTCTTTCTCGATTCCCTGTCCATCTAGCGTTGGCACGTTCCCTCGAATATCGCCGCCACGCTTTCATCATGAGGGAGGGTGCAGCAGTCTAGTCGGGGGACGCAGGGGCATTCGGACGGGCGATGGGGGCCCAGATGTCTCGGCTGCGCGGGCAGAAGGCGATTGTGAGGGTTGATTCCGCAGAGATCTCACGGGCGAAGAATGGGTAGTTTTGGCCCTGTGTACGAGGGCTCGGGCGAGGGGCCGAGATCAAGATTTGTGGTTTGAGCTCCGAGGAGGCCGCATACTGTGCTGGATCCGATAGACGCTGAGCCGCCAGCTGCGAGGACGTTGGTGTCTTTGAGATTGAGAGCAAGGTGCGTGAGGTTGGCCTGGTACCAAGTAGCGCTCGCGAGCAAAGTCGGGCCAGTGGTCACGGGCGGGCCTGATGTTTGGAAGCTGGACCTCCAGGAAATCCGACGACGGAAAAAGGCCGAGACGATGCATTCGAGGGGTTCGACAGCAAGGCTTTGACACGAAGAGGAATGAGAGTTGATGCTCTGCGTTGCGCTCCACCCCATCCATCCTCTCGAGGCTCAATCGCTGGTCGAGTACCTCTCTCTTCGGTTCCTCGGAGAGATATCTGGCGCTGGCCGTCAATCGCGTCGGTCAGCACGCCGCCCAGTCCGACGCTCTCGATTGTGCCCAGCGTGATTAGTAGCGAAATCAGGATCTGCACTAAAATCCATCAATTCGAAAGCTAATCAATATAGATTATTGTCTCTTCTCTCCCCGGGCATTCCTCTGGCCAGATGTCGATGCCGCTGCTCTGGAAGATCTTGTGGAATATTGGCCGCCGACCTCGTCCTCTTCACCTCCATCTCTACCACCCACCGTTTGGGTGAGACGGGCTCAGCGTCTGGTGCAACAGGTCACCATCGGTCTTTGCATGATTCTCCTCGGCAGGCCAACGGCGATAGGTGAGTGTGAGTGTATTTGTATATATGTATATATGTATATATGTATATATGTATATATGTATATATGTATATATGTATATATGTATATATGTATATATGTATATATGTATATATGTATATATGTATATAT
>JAENRP010000196.1:4162-16116 GCA_024741835.1 Diplocarpon mali
TATTTATATTTATATCCTTACTATCTTTATCTTTTTTATATTAAAATAAAGTAATCTGCTATAGTAGATATTAGGTATTAAAGGCAGTTATTTAAAAGTATTTTACTTTTAAAGTATCTTATCTTATCTTTATATTATTATAAACTTAAATAAAATCTTAATCTTTATTGCTTAAACTTCTATTAATCTTAAGCATATATTTAGCTAAGGCTAGCTTATACTCTTTCTCCTTTTCTATATTTAAAATCTACCTTTAGGATTCTCGGTTATTATCTACTAAAGCTCTTAAGCTAAGCTTATTTAATATATTTAGTAAATCCTTAGCAATTATATTAGCTATTAAAGTAGAAGTAGACGAATTAGTAGAAGGAGTATAAGGGGCTATTCTTGCATATTTAATAAGTATCTTTTGAATTGCTATTTCAATGCCTTTACTTTTAAAGTAAAGCTCTAAATCGTTAAACTATTATTACTAGTTCTTTCGAAAGAGTTAGAGGTCTTTAGGTCTGGTGTTTCGGTCGGAATCGGAAGCTATTGCCATTTCGAATAGAATTGCGTTTAAAAATCAAATAAATTAAATAGTTAAAGGCACTCCTCCTATTAAAAAGTTAAAATGATTAAATAGCAGGTGTTATAGAAGTATTAAATAGGGAGGAAGTCCTTTTATTAAAAAGGGTTTTTAGGCTATAACGCAGGGAATTATACCTCTTATAAAATATAGTAAAGTAAGGAATTATACCTCTTGCAATACTTAAGGGTTATAGAGTAAGGAATTATACCTCTTGTAATATAGGTTGGCTAAATAGGGAATCATACCTCTTATTCGCCGATTGCTCGCCTTTTACTATAAGTCTTATTTAACTTCCTACTAATAGTTATAGCGCAAGTGCTTTTTAAAAGAAGTTCATAATCTATTATCAGTCTATTTAAGGCTTATAACCTATTGAGCTTAAGTAAGTTGGCGTAGTAAGTAAAGGAGGCTTTTAGAGGTCGATAGTCGATATATTAGTAAGAGTTAAGGAAGGAAGGTTACCCCTTTCTTCCTTATAGCTATATATATATTAATATCCTACTGATTAAGCAATAGGGTCATATGATAATACATCAGAGTGATAGCTATATCACCCATCTCAACAACTTATAAAATAGAATAAGTAGTAGATTCTTAGTTAATAGTACTTAAATATCGCTATATAAGGCATATTTTAAGTAAAAATTAAGCCTAGACTATATCTATATCTTTAAAAGCATCTGCTACTCTTATATTAGTCTAAAGTCCTAGCCTATAGGTATAAAGAGTAAGAAGCTAATAGATTAAGGTAAAGAGTATATTGTAGAGACCTGGAAGTGGAGGATCTCGTAATATAGGTCATATGGTCAGATGAGGACTAAGAAAGGGGTATATATAGGACTACTATTATACTTAAAGATAGCGCGTAATGCCAACTACCTATTCTACCCTGTGGTGCGGTCGGCTGGAGGGCCTTCATTAGGTCGCTTAGGAGGCTCGCAGAAGTAGGAGAAGATGATTAATTATATTATTATCTAATATATATATGGTAAGGAGACTTCGGAAAGAAAAAGGGAGAGTCTATGACTTAGTAGGAGTTATGTAAAGGGTCTTTAGAATAAGTAGAGACTTTGCCTATTCTATATAATATACCCTTTAGTTAGGCGATACTCTTAAAATCGCTTAGCTATATAAATAAAATAAAAGAAAGAATAGCAGTTATAAGGAAAAGAGGCTCTATCTTACGTACTGCCCTTTTAGAGGTCGTTCCTTTTAAAATAAGAAGGGTCGCTATAGGTAATAAGCGCGCTTAAGAATCTTTGCAATTCTATGCTAGTGCTCTATTAGGCTTCTTATAAAGTATTTCTATCGCAGAGGTTCTCCTTCCCTTCTTTTAAAAATAACCCTCTTTTATTATTTAAAAATATCGTCTTTATACTAATAATTTTAAATATAAAAGGAACTCCCGCTTATTATAGCCTTAGCCGCCTTTGTAAAGTAAGACCCTTAAAGTCCTTATATCCTGCGTTATACTAACTTTGCGCTAGGTCGCTAGCGCTCTTATAAGAGCTATAACCCTAGTGCGCTTATCCTAGCGTTTGCTAGGCAATAAGCTGCTGCTGCTATTGCTGCTGCCTCTGCCGCTGCTGCTATTGCTGCTACTACCTAAGAGCCCTGCCCCTACTGCGCGTTATATACTAAAGCTTATAATAGAATATAATAATATATACGTACGCTATATTGTATATAAGAGTATTGGCAATCTCGATTGTTAGTGCTTTAATAGCACCTTTAGTATGCGTTGCGTCTATTATGCTATGCTAAGCAACGGCTGCTAATAGGCCAGCGGCCCTCTCCTCGCCTCTTAAGAGGCTATTATATCGGCTCGCGCCTGCGGCGCCTTTAAGAAGGAGGTAGTACTACTACTTAATATAATAAAGGGTGCACTTTAGAGCTTTTATAATACGTTTATTAAGTTTTATTAAGTTCTAGGCTGATTTTAAAAGATAGGAGCGATTAGACCCTAGTGCTAAGAGGGCCTGCTACTCCTACGAGTAGTAGTATCGCTGCCTCCTTTGCTCCTAGTATACTATTCCTATTTGCTCCTAGCCCCTTTAGCTTAGACCCGTTCGCCCCTATTGCCGCCGCCGCTCTTGTCCCTTTTGCTTCTACTATCGTAGCCGCTGCTATAGTCTCCCCGTTTATCTTCCTAGCCCCTACTGTCGCTGCGCCCGTCCTTGCCGCCGCCCTTGCCGCCTTCGCTCCTATCGCCCCTACTATACCTTTTGCCTTCGCCTTTGCTATTGCTAGTATTTTTACTAGCGGGCCTTTGGCTAAGGGAGTACTAGTAGGCCTCTCTTAAGAGGAGATCTATGCAGAGCTCTTAGCTATAGCGTCTCGGCTCCTGGCCCTAATTAAGAGAATCTAAAAGAGGGTCGCGCCTTGCAATAGCGGCTTAAGAATATTACTTATTCTTATATTTTTAGAAAAGGAGAAGCTTCTATAGTACGCTTTATAAGAGAAAACAAATGAATATGACTATAAGAGAGTAGGAGCTTATAAGTACGAGTCTCTTAGTAATAAGTGACTACTTGCTAGTAAGTGCGAGTTGTTAAACGATTATTTAAAAGCTTTAAAGGTTTAATAAACAAATAAAGCTCTTAAACTTCTAATAGTCTAGGTTCTTAATAAGCCTATTTGCGTATATCTCCTTAATAGAGAGGTAGATTATCTAAAAGCTTTTTCTTTAATACTCTTAGCAGATCTATATATTGCTAATTTTAATATATTAAAGGCTTATCTTGATCTTCTTATTCTTTATAATAATTAGCCGAATTATCTATTAGTTATTATAATATATATTCTATTTAAAGAAGGAGTCTATGCGAATCTCCTTAAAGAGGCGTTTTATAGCTATTATCTCCTTTATAATAGAAACTATACTATAGAGTTCTACTTTAGTAGAGGAGAGCGTGATAGTTGCTTAGCGATTCGCTTTTTAAATAATCGGTCCTTTAAATAGGAAGAAGACGTATCCTTAAGAGGATCTGCGGATCTTTTGATCATCTTTAAAAGAAGCATTTGAAGAAGCGACCAATTAGTATTCCTTAGCCTTAAAGTTATAGGCAATTCCTAAAAAGCGCGTGCTATATAAGTATTAAAGCGTTTAATCTGCAGCTAAGAGGTGCTTAGAGCTTGGATTAGTTAAGAAGAAAGATAGTTAGAAGGCTGCGAACGCAATATCCAGGCGTATTATAATCGCTATATAGAGAATAGAGCCTATTTTCTCTTAGTACTCCTTTACCTTTTCTAAGGAAGCTTGCCTTAAGTTCTTAATAAACTCCTTTTTTAATAGTAGAGTATTAGGCACTCTCCTTATATTAGCTCTAAACTTTTAAGCGATCTTCTTAATATAAGTATTATAAACTAAGGAGATCCTCTTTGCCTTCCTATTTTAAATAATCCTTACTTTAAGGAACTAAGAGATATCTCCTATAATAGTAAGCTTATACGCCCTCTTTAAGTCTTTAATTAGATAAGTCGCCTGATCTAAGTTAAAGGCCTTATATAATACTTAAATATCGTTAATATAAAACGCTATAAAGACTATACGATCCTTTATTATAAAAATATAAAGCTCCTTGCCTAATAGCTTAAGTTGAAGGCCCTTAAGCGTTCCTGCGAAGTTCCTATACTATAGCACTAAAGAGTCTTTTAGCTTATAAAGCGCGCGGTCTAATTCTACTACTATACTAGGGCGCTTAAAGCCATTTAATAGGAAGTATATAACTAAAGTACTCCTTAGGTCTTTAAAAGCATTAATAAATGTATTAATAATATTAAACTGCTTTACTTCTATATTAAAGTATATAATAAGCGCTATTAGTACTTTAAAAGACCTTGCTATAAGTATGGCTGCGTAGGTTGAGAAAATTAAAGCTTTATCTTAGAGATCCTTTTGTATAATTAGCTATAATCAGCACTTTAGAAGCTTATTAAAGCTATTAACCTTATAAGTAAAAACCCATTTTAATAGTATCGGCGGGAGCTTTGAGTAGTCCTTTTGCATAATTCTCTAGCAACTTTAAGATTCTAAATTCCTAATCTCCTAGCGCCCTCCTTCCTTAAATCGTTTGCTAAAAGGGTGCTTCTCTAAGTCTAGCCATCCTTTTAAAGGCTTCGGCAGAAAGCCTTAATACTATAGGTAGTTAAGAGACTGCGCTTTATCCTTTGCCTAACTATTAATTATAGCTTTAATAATTATATAAACTATCAAATAGTCCTTCTTATTCTTCTTTATCTATTCGTTCGCTTAAAAGGTTAATACAAACTCCTATATATATAAAGAGTAGGATAAATTAATATTACTTTAAAAGAGTATATGCTTTAAAGTAGTAGTATATACTTTTGAAGTCTCCTATTACTTAACGCTTAAGCGTTTTATCCTCTTTTACCTAGGAAGAGGGAGTTCCTCTTTGCGCTTTTCTCTATAAGTCTCTTCTTCTATTTTTATTATTGCTAAAGGTTCCTCTAAAAGTCTAAGTAGCTCTATCTCTTAAGCTTATAATCTTTAAGCTAGTATTACAACTTAAGGTATTATATTATTAAGGCCTATTCCTCTTACTAGGTCGCTTTTTATAAGATTATTAAAGCTCCTCCTAGATCTTAGTAGTAGTGCCTCTAGCCTTCTATTAGAGTTTACTAAGGCCTGCCTTTATAATTAAAGACTTTATCTTAAAGCCCTTAAGCTATTTCCATTCTTATATAGAATAGTAGCTAAAGATCTGCCGATCGCCTTATAGAACTTGTCTCTAAAGACTCCCTTAGAGTCATTTATAATTCCTTCTTTAGTAGGGCCTTTATAAGGAATCATTACCCTTAAGCTTTAATTGCTATTTGCCTTTTTAAAGATTAGCGAAGTGGCTTTTAGTTCGCTTGCTTCTACCCTTGAGTTTCTAAGCAGGTCTCTTAGAGAATTTAGATTTAAGTTAAGGCCTTTTATATTATTAGTTAAAGGCTATAAAGCAGCGTCGGTCTATAATGCAGGCTCTTCTTATATAGCAGCTTCTTCTGCAGCGATTGCATTCGGCCTTGCAATAAGCTCCGATTCCTTAAAAATGCCTTCGAACTTAGCGTCCTAAGCTCCCTTTCCCTCTCCGATCAATTAAAGGGTTATCTTAAGTTCCTAGCGCAATATATAGTTTGCGCGCTTAGCTTTTGGACTATAGAAGAGAGACTTATCGAATTCGATATTATAAGTTATTATTACTCGCTAGAGTATAAGAACCTAGATTTTATAAACATTAAAGGTAATATATCTAATTAAGTAACTTAAGTGCCTTTATAGTTTAATTTTAAAGGTTCGGCGGTCCCTCTCTGCCTCCCTCTCCTTAATTAAAGGGTATGCATAAGCGCTATATGCATAAATGCGACTCCAGTTGGGCTTTAAGCTTGCTATTATCTGCTTAATAAGCAGTAGCTTATAGAATTGAAAATACTGCTTAAACTAACTATAGAGAGCCTTACTTAATAAGATCATCTTCTTCTTAGCAAGTAGGGAGATATTATAAAAGTATATAATAGCCTTTATAACCTTTAGCTAAAGGCTTGCTAAAAGCCTTGCATAGATTCTCATTTTAATAAAGCATTTAATTAACTCCCTTCCTACTTGCTCCGCGCCTCTATTAGGTTAATATATATAGGCAAGAGTAAGCTCTAAATTAATTCCCTCCTCTTTTACCTATCTCTAGTACTTTATAAGAGAGTCTTCCCTTAAGGAGATTACTAAAGTGTTATTATTTTACCTAATTTTGCAAATGGAAAGCCTATATTAGTATTTCACCTATACTTCAAAGGCCTAGAGGACCTTTATAACTATATCTTCGCCCTTCGATCTTAGTAGGAATGTCTAAAGTATACTACTATACTTATCCTTAATTAAAAGAACCTATAAGCAACTATTATATAAGTTATTTAGAAAGTTAAAGAGATCTTAAAAGATCTTAAAGAAGGGCTTTAAAGATCGGTTCTTAAAGGTAGCGCAAGAAATAACTTGCCTAGTAGACGCTACTATGCATATAAGGTACTCTAGCCTCTATATTCTCCTAATCTTTACTCCCTTAGCACACTTGACTAGCGCTTAAAGAGCCTTTGCGCTTAAGTGGCTAGCGCAAAGGTGCTAAGTATATACATTATTATCCTATACCCTAATAAGTGTATAGCTAGACTAGAACCTATTATAAAGCGTCGTCTCAGCTATAGGAAACGCTATTAAAGTAGAGAAGTTATATTAAAGTATATTTAGGAGATCTAAATAGTTAATAGGCTTATATTTAAAGAAAACGAGATTATAGCAACGCTTTAATTAAGCTTGCTTTATAAAATCTCTAATACTCCTAGAGCGCAAAGTAAGGTCTACTCTAGAGTACTAAAAACCCTTATCCGCAAGGAGCCTCTTTAAGATAATATTAATAGTAAACTCCTCTATAATAGTAATATTATAAAGCGTTATCCCTATAAGAGAGCCGTTATACTATAGAAGAGAGTCTGCTATATATCTATTACCTCTCTTAATAATTAGGAGTCTTAAGGTACCTACTTCTATATATTGCTATAAGTCGCCAGAAGGCTTAAAGGTGCTTGCAATAAGTAAATCCTTTGAATTAATAATATAAGTAGCCGCGTAATTATTAAGGAGTATACTTAAGGAAAGCAGGTGGCATTCTAGCTTAAAGAGGTAGTAGATATTAAACGATTCTTTAAAAGCGTCGAAGGCAAAGGGATCTATTACTATAAAGACTGGTGAGTTCTCCCTTTTATTACTTAAACCGTCCTCCTTAGAGGCTAAAGCCTTTCCTTTGAATTTATCAATCGCTATTATTGCAATATCATTCTCCTTAAGCTATGCTTAAAGACCCTTGAATTAGTCTTTTGCATTTAACGCCTTTTGTATTTATAGGACCTCCTCTTATAAGGGGAGAACCTTTATATTTTCCTTGCGCCTGTTTATAGCATATAACAGTTTCCGATAGTCCTAGGGCTTCTAATAGTAATTTTTAAAGCCTCTATAAGGGCACTTGGGCCTGATCTCCCTTCTAAAGCTTATAGAGCGATTTCGGGAGCTGCTTACTAAAGCCTGCAAAGGGGTTTCAGCATTTAAGAGAGACTCTTAAGTAGTAAAAACTACTAGCCCTTTATTATCAATCGCTCTATTAGATTTAATGCTTGCTAGGGCGCGGCTTAGCTGCATTAGGTTGTACTTGTATAAGGTTCCTATCTGCTTATTAGTAATGATTTCCTCCTTTAGGTGAGTCGCCTAACTCGGATTGATCTTTATTATAATTAAGTCTAAAAAGTTAGTAACTCCTAGTCTCCCTTTAATCTTAGGAAGACTATATTATTCTATTAAGCAGTACGCCTCCTGCTACTCCCGAATTTACTATTAAGTATTAGTTCTCCTAGTCTTGCCTTAGTATAGTATATCGCAATACTAAAGCCTTGTCTAAGACTAAATAGCCTTATCGGAAGGCGTAATATCACGCTTTAAAATAGATACTAGGCCTTAGAGTAAGAGTTACTAGTTTACTAAAATGGAATGCAGGTCGTTAGCAGTGGTTCCAATTATAGGAGTGTTTCTATTAGGTATTAAGGAGGAGAGCTTCTTAGCTTGGATTTATACTTAAGCTATTGTAGAAGCTAAGAGCATTCTATCGACAGTCTTAAAGACCTATTCTAAGAGTAGCTTGTAGTATTTGCATTAGGTCTTCCAAGTCTCCTTACATATATAGTACTCCTTTATTAGGATTTTATATTCATCCTTAATATCCTTATATAAAGCCTATAAAGGAGGAGCCTTTAATAGGTCTCCTAGGGGAAAGCAGGCGTAAATCTATTCAAATAGAGTCGCTATATACTCTTTATACGACCTCGCGTATACTATGCAAAGGTTAGCCGTTTCCAATTCCTTAAGCTCCTATATAGAAGGAGCTTAAGGCTCGGTCTTTATAATTGACTTAAATAGGAGTCTCAAATCGGCAAAAATGGTAATATTATAAAGCTTAGCAAAGAATATATATTTACTAAACCACTTCACTTAAGAGGCAAAGGTATTAAGGCGAGGCTTAGAAATACTTAAAGAGTTAGATATATTAAATAGAGTCTAATAAAAAGGTTAGGTATATAAATGAAGTTTGCAAATAAGGTTCGATTGGAAAATAGAGATTTATTAATTGAAAATGAAGGTCCTTTAAGTTATTATAAATACTCGAAAAGTCGGTTAAAAGCTTAAAGGGCCCTTTAGCCGGTTGTATGCGAAGAGAAAGTATATTAAAGTGCTCATAAGGCTTATAACTATAGTACAGTCGGCTAGAGGGCCTTCATTAGGTCGCTTAGGAGGCTTGCAGAAGTAAGAGAAGATGATTGATTGTATTATTATCTAATGTATATATAGTAAGGAGACTTCGGAAAGAAAAAGGGAGAGTCTATAACTCAGCAGGAGTCACGTAGAGGGTCTCCAGAATAAGTGGAGACTCCGCCCATTCTACACGACATACCCCTAACTAGTGAATTGTCCTAGTTCTTGTCTTTAAAGAGCCCGCTTATAGTGCTTCCTCCCTCTTGTCTTTGGTCTTCATATAGGCCTATTCTTATATTGTTCCTGCTCCCTTTTATATTAGTGACCTACGCAGGGACGATTCCTTTGAAATTTCGTCTTTATATAACTTCTCCTCTTGATTCTCTTAGTTCGCAGATAAGAGATCAACCCTTTGAAAACCTTTTAAAATAACAATCATTCAGTTATTTATGACTATTAGTTATTATTCCTCTATTATCGACCTTGCAATCACTTAGTTATTTAGAACTATCGATTGCCACTCTCTACTATTAATAACCTTAGATTTTCCCATTTCGGCCCCTATTCCGCCTCTCCTACCTCTAATCTAAAAAGCTTAAATTATCAGCTTATTAGTACGATTATCGGAATTCCAACCTTTCTAATATAAAGAAAGTTTAATTAGCTATAATAGCTACTTCAAATAGCAGCAGTTTTAAGTATTTATATAATACTAAACGAAAGCTCTAATCGGGAGTATCTCCTTAGCTTTCTTAGAAAGCTAAATCGAATACTTCAGCCGCCTCTACTTAACAGAACCCTATTCTTTGCTCTAGAAACAACCCCTAGGATATACTGATTTTAAGAACTAATGGAAATTGTCTTAGAAGCTAAGATGAATCTTTCTTAGAAACTTTATCTTAGAAATTAGTCTTAGACTTAATAAACCTTTTCTTACTGCTAGTGATTGCAGTACCCTTATTTATTACTTTGCACCTATTAAAGAAGTCTTAGCGAAGCCTAAATAAACTTTTAGCAAAAGCTGGATTTTCACTCCTAGGCTAGGCCTACGAGTAAAAATATAAAAATGCAATTTTATATACCTTAAGTTCTTTATCTTTACCTTTAGCAACTGCACCTGCTTTTTCAATATCAATATTTGAAAAGATTAAAAATGTTAATTTTAAACCTCCCTTTAACCCTTTGCCTAAATCTTTTCAAGCTCGCCTTAGTCACTTTAAGATTGATTCGAATTCTAAAAACTCTTTAGAATACCTTAAATCTTATATTCGACCTAGCCCCCTTCCTCCTATTGAAATAAATAAAGCAATAATAGCCGCCTTTAAAGCTATTACTAATCATTTTCCCCTTCCTAGTTCCCTTAGCGCTCCTTATTTCACTAGAGCTAATGTTGTGCATAATACCGCTCGGCCAAAATGTGAATCCACACCTTAGGGCGCGTACTAGCATATTTAGCCTATTTTCTATATAATATACCCCCTAGGTCGCTGGAAGAACAGTTTTTCCGACGGCCTAAGTACTAGCCCAGTCTATAGTAGCGTAGATATAGCGCATAGACCGCTAAGCTAATAGGAAATAGGTAGTCGGAAGGCCGGAATGCATTTTTCTTCAGCTATATATCGGACGGCTATCGGACGTCTTTTTACTTAAACTTATCGAAACTTCTATTGATATAGTTGAAACCGAGTATGATCATTGCCGAGAATTTGAAAAGTAGTTTATTAGTAGAACTTCGAAGTGAGAAAAGTCGGCTAAACCTCGCGTAAGAGGAATGCGAAAAGATTTATTGCTACGCTTATAGGGCTTATAACTATTATACATAATACCGCTCGGCCAAAATGTGAATCCACACCTTAGGGCGCGTACTAGCATATTTAGCCTATTTTCTGTACAATAGCTAATATTACTAATTTCCTTAAATAATATAAGGAGACTTATTATAATTTTAGCATTAGATATAATAAAATGATCAATCGACTTTCCTACTATTGCGATTAAACTAATAAAGATATTATTGAATCTCTACTTAAGTAAAAGCTTTGCAAGTCCTAGGAACTACTTATTAAGGCTCTTAAAGCTGAATTTTAAGAATTTAATAGATAGCAGATTCGCAATACTCTAGCCTTTCTAAAAGAGTTTGTTCTTATTATACGCACTCCTAAGGAACTTAAGAATTACTATCGGACTTTTACTTATATATCAAACGCCTTAATCAGCTAGAAAATACTTAGCGAAGTTAAAAGAGGCCGCCTTTTCCTACTTAGATTACCTATTAGCCTTTGCAATAAGATCATTAAGAATTTCAGGATCAATAAGCAAGACCCTATAACCTTCGCCTTATTTAAGGAATTCTCGGCCTTTACTTTAAAATCAGATCTTAGTAAGAGAACTATTAATGCTATAGAATAGGAAAAAGCCCCTACTCCCTCTTATACTAAAGACCTTAAGAGCTTAGTTCAAGAATACTCAAAGGCTTTAGAAGTTATAAAGGAGGCAAAGAGAAATCCAATAGTAATCCCCTTTATTTGCAGTCCTAGCCTAGGAGTAAAATCTGCCTTAAAAATTAAGGAACTCAAGGCCTAGTTTTCTAAACTCTATATCTAACATTTAGAAACCTTAATCGAGAGCCTTCTTTAGGAAACTTATCGCGCCCTTTAGTTTGATAATCAATAGGATCTAAAGGGTAAAAACTAGCACGCGAACCTTAAATACCTAAATTTAGCTTCCCTTAAGTTGAATAAGCAAGTTACTACCTTAAAAAGGCTTAATAATTGTATATAGCTATATTAAAGAAATTCTTAGATTATTAGTCGAATTTTATATAAAGCCTGGATTTTCTTTAGTAAGGACGCCTCTTAAGTTAGTTAGGGCATATATGCTTAAGATTACTTGAAATTATCTTTAAATTTTCTTTAAAATTGCGATTTAATAGCTTTGATAACTTTAAGCTTTTGACTCGCGGTCTTAGCCTAAGAGTCGCATTACTAAAGGAGGAAAAGGAGTTTTATTATTTTTATTCGTTTACTACCGCCCCTTTCCCCTTTCCCCTCTTCTTCTATATATATTTCTTTGAAATCTACTCGCAGGCCT
>JAENRP010000196.1:16175-57979 GCA_024741835.1 Diplocarpon mali
TTCCTCTCCCTACCTTTACGACTTTAGGTACTAACCTTATTTGCACTTATTATTTTTGCAAATAGGAATTAGTATTCTCGACTTGCAAAAGTCTTATATTCCTTACTAAAAGTAGCAAAAGCCGCTACTTAAGTTAATTAAGGCATATATAAAGACTTGGAAGTAGAGGATCTTATAATATAAGTTATATAGTTAGATAAGGACTAAGAAAGGGGTATATATAAGACTACTATTATACTTAGAGATAGTGCGCAATGCTAACTACCTATTCTACCCTTAACTAGTAAATTGTCCTAGTTCTTGTCTTCGGAGAGCCCGCTTATGGTACTTCCTCCCTCTTGTCTTTGGTCTTCACGTAGGCCTATTCTTATATTGTTCCTACTCCCTCTTATAATATATTTATTAAGTATATTAAATAGATAATAAAGCAATAGATAGTATATATGCTAAATCTAAGGTAAGTAATTATATCCTTAATAATTAAGTTTAATAAATCTCAAAATAGGGGAAAGCTATCCTTAAAGCTCTATATACTTAGAGATTCGCAAGGTGTATTAGTCGATGGTAATACTATTAAGCCGAACTAATAACCTCTCTCTCTTAGCTTAGGTATATTAAGCGCACCTGCTAATCGACGACTTGCTAATCGCCTAAAGGCCGAATAGACTATTCCTATTATCTGCAAACTGCTTAAAGTAAGGAACAACTTTGATATTATTATTCCTTTAATTAAAGCACTTATAGTAAAGGATATTCTTAAAACAAGTATAAGTAATAATAAGCCTTTACTATTAGAAAGCAGTTCCTTAAATAATAAGCTTATAGAACCTATAGCCGAACCTACGTCTTTAAAGAGGAATAGAGACCTAAAATCAAAAGATACCTTAGATAAACGCAAGTCTAAGCGTATCTAGGCCATAATAGCATATAGGATCTATAAGCTTAAACTTTAATAGAGCTTTGATAAAGATAATACGTCCCTAGCCGCTAAGGGAATAATGAAAATCTCTCTTCTAAAGATATATAATAAAGCTATTAATAATTTAAAGAATAAAGTAGTATAGAATAAGGCAATCTAAAAGGAGATAAGCTCTTTTATTACAAATAGTATATAAATAGAAGAACCGATGCTAAAGGACGTAAACCTAATATTAATAAAGTGGGTCTTTACAATTAAGATATATGTAAATAGAACCCTAGAGCATTATAAGGTAAGGCTTATAGCTAAGGGCTTCTCCTAATAGTATGGAAAAGACTACTTTGATATATTCATACTAATAGTTTATATAAATACCCTTTGCATATTTATAGCAATAGTAGCTGCTAAGGACCTTAAATGCAGATAGTACGATATTAAAAATGCATTTACTAAAGTAATTATAAAGGAACGGATTTTTCTCTTTTAACCTAATAGTATTCTTATATATGCTAGCTACTTTCTCTATATACTTTGCAGTATCTATAGGCTTAAGCAATTAGCTTATAATTAGAACCTCTTATATAGCTCTACTTTAATAGAAATGGGATTCGTTTAAAGCCTAGCTAACCTTTATCTATTTACTTATATTAAGCGTAGAATTAAGTTGCTACTATATATTAATAATATTACTATAGCTGCAAAAACAACTACTTAATTAAATTAGTTCTTTATAATAATTCGGAAACATTTTAATACTAATGATCTAAGGGGAATTTATAAGATCCTTAGCATTTATATTATAAGGAACCGCTCTACTTAAGAACTTTAGTTAGACTAAGAGCAATATATTAAGAAGATCCTAGACCAAATAGGACTTTCTACTTATGCTTTTAACTTTAAGCTAAAGTATATTCCAATTAAAGGAAAGTATAATAAGTTAGAACTTATTAATAAAAATAAGTAAAAAGGAGATCTAAAGAAGTACTAATAGGATATTAAAGCAATTATATATACTATAGTATATATAAGACCAGATATCGCCTTTATTATTAAGTAATTTAGTCAGAACTTAAAGGATCTAACAGTTTAATATAAGAATGTAATCAAACGACTTAGAAGGTACCTTTAATCGATAATTATATAGAAGGTAAGATATAGACTAATGAAATATATAAGTATAAAGCTTAAGGTATATACTAATTCCAATTAGGCAAATATAAAAGGTTAGAAAAGTATATTTAAAAGCGTAGTAGTATTATATAGTAAACCTATATTATAAGGAAGTAGGAAGTAGAAATCAGTGGCTATCGCAAGCACTAAGGCCAAATATATATTAATATTATTAAATTATAAGTAAGGATTATAAATCGCTTAAGTTTTAAAAGATATAAGTTTCGCTAAGTATATTAGATAAGATAAGAACAATATTAATCTTTAAGTAGATAATATAAGGGCGATTGCACTTGTAAAGAATCCATACTTATATAAGCGATCGAAATATATCAATATTACCTACTACTTTATCTACGACCTTATTATAAAGAATAAGTTATTAATTACTTATATCCTAATTAATCGAATAATAGTAGATAGATTTATAAAGCTACTAAAGATAGTTGCAAAGTTTAAAGCATTTAAAGATATACTAGGGTTGTAAAAGATAATAAGGGCTTAGTAGGCTTAAGGACGATTCTTAGGCCTACTTTGCAAGTTAGGTTATATAGTCTTATAGAGGAAAGTTTTTAAATCGACTCCTAGGCTTAGACCGCAAGTTAAGTCATATAGTCTTATAAAGGAACGCTTTTAAGGAAATTTGACTCCTAGTCCTACCTTATAAGTAAGGTTGGTGATTTTAATAGAGGTTACTATTAATTGATTATTTTTAATTTAAAGAGATACCTAAGAGTTGGATTAATACAAAAGGATAGTTATTATTTTCCTAATTGCAAGTTAATTAGAGTAAGGTCTAAGTAGGGGTATTAAGATAGGTGATATAGCTATTACTCTAATGTATTATCATATGACCCTACTACTTAATTAATAGGATATTAATATATATATAGCTATAGGGAAGAAAGGGGTAACCTTCCTTCTTTAACTCTTACTAATATATCAACTATCGACCTTTAAAAGCCTCCTTTACCTATTGCGCCGACTCACTTAAGCTCAATAAAATAGCGGGTTTTATAGAAGTATTAAATAGGGAGGAAGTCCTCTTATCGAAAAGGGTTTTTAGGCTATAACGTAAGGAATTATACCTCTTATAAAACATAGTAAAGCAAGGAATCATACCTCTTATAGTACCAAAGGGTTGTAGAGCAATGAATCATACCTCTTATAATATAGGTTGGCTAAATAGGGAATCACACCTTCTATTCGCCGATTGCTTGCCTTTTACTATAAGTCTCGTTCAACTTCCTATTAATAGTTGCAGCGCAAGTGCTTTCTAAAGGAAGTTAATAATCTATTATCGGTCTATCTAGGGCTTATAACCTATTAAGCTTAAGTGAGTCAGCGCAGTAGGTAAAGGAGGCTTCTAAAGGTCGATGGTTAATATATTAGTAAGAGTTAGGGAAGGAAGGTTACCCCTTTCTTTCCTATAGCTATATACGTATCAACATCCTACTAACTAAGCAGTAGGGTCATATAACAATACATCGGAGTGATAGCTGTATCACCTATCTCAATATAATCTAATATTCGAGCTTCCTAGCTCGAATACAAGATCCAATTATTTCTTCGATCTCCTACTCTTCTTATTCTAGCAGTACTTTAATTAGGGTAGGAGGTTCCTAAGCTTAGCCTAATAGAGGGTTAGGAACGTATTTCTGTTGCAATGAGGTTCTCTGATAGTAAACTTGATAGTAGACTAGAAGAGGGCACGAAGAAGTATGAGGTGCAAACGACGATATTAGGTGTCTTGATTCATAAGAGCTCTTTAACTAAGAGCTATTTAAGGTAAGCGGGCTTCTTAGTAAAGCCGCTAAGTTATATAGCAAGTCATATGACATATCATATGTATAATATATCATATAATAGATCATATGATAAACATATGACAGGTATACCTATAATATACCCCTCTAGGGAGACCTTTAAAGGTACTTGCTAGCAATATATATGATATTATAACTTTTGTTATAATTTACAGTTTCGTATGAAAAATCAACCTGCAGATATTTGAAATAGAGTAGAGTTCGCTAGCGCGCTCTAGTTTGAAGTAGGAAATCCACCCCTTAGTAAGTTAAAAATCAACTCGCGGGCCCGGCCTAGGAGTAAAAAAATCACCCTTTAATAGAAGTGCAAAAAAAATCACCCTATAATAGAGGTGTAAAAAAAATCACCCCTTAATTGAGGTGCAGAACCTTCATATTTAACAATTTGATAAAGGCGGTATAGTTAGAGCTATTTAAGCTCTTAGTAAGTCCATCGGCAGCGTTGTCTTTAGTATTCGTATACTAGAGGTCCAAATGGCCTTTCCGAAGCTCTTACTAAATATAATAGAACTTGATATTAATATACTTTATTCTCTAATGATATTCGGGGTTTTTAGTAAGATAAAGGGCTCCTTAGTTGTTATAGATCATCTCGACTTTAGTAGCGTCGTCGCTGCTATAGCCTATTTCCTTAAGTACCTAGCGTATCTAAGAGGCCTTTTATACGAATTTGCATATAGCAATATACTCTACCTTTATAGATAAGAGAGCAATAATAGTTTATCGCTTAAAGGAGGTAGTAATTATACTATTATTAAGGAAGAAGACGGCCTTAGAATAAGAGGCTCTAGTTCCTCTATCGCCTGCTTAGTTAGAATCGCAGTAGCTATGCAATTTCTAAAGCTTTAGGTCAGTTGTTTTACTTCCGAAGGTAGTATAATAGAATCGCGTTCCTTATAAGTATTATAAAACTCGTTTTAAAGCTGCTATATATTATAGTAAAGGGTTAGTAAGGAATTTGCTAAGAATGGAGCAGTAGTATAGTATATCCTAATATATATAGTACATAAGGTACTATAGAGAATTATAGATCTCTTAATACAGCTTTACTTCCTATAGAATGGCTTAGCCTTCAAATTTGACCATATGAACTTTATAGCCACTAGCAAAAGGCGTTAGTACGCTCTTATAATTAATCATATAAAAACGTTTAAGAACCTTATTAACGTAGGCGTCTTAATAAAGCGAGATCGTTCTATTTTATCGATCTCTAACTATATATACTTTTAAGAAGTAGTTAGCCAGTTCGCTACTTATAATCTTAAAGAGGTTGCAAAGATCTCTTTTAAACTTATTATATATATTACCTTTCTTTACTACTATAAGAAAGTCGTTAATGTAAGTAATAATAAGAATCCGAGAGGCGCAGTTAATATATATGCAATTATTAGTATTTAGAGGTTGAAAATCGAGCTTTTGCAGCTTAGACTATAGCTTTTCTTACTATAGTCTTAGAGATTGCTTTAAGCTATATAAGGCCTTAAGAAGCTTAAGATAGTAGTCTTAAAGTAAAAGAACGACCTTATCTTAAGTGTATTTAGAAGGTAACTTAATATAAATATTAAAGTCAGCTTTTAAATTAAGGAAAGCTGTCTTAATGTCGAACTGATTTAGCTTAAAGTCGTATAGCACTGCAAGCGCAATTGCGATCTTCTAGACCGTAGATTTGCATACTTTAGCAAAAGTCTAGTTATAATCTCGACCTTATCATTATATATAGCTTTATATAATAAATCTAACCTTCTATTAGGAGATTTCTCTATTTTAGTCTCTTTTTATTTTAAAGATAAGCCTTGATTTAAGTATTCTATTATCTTTAAAGAGTTTTAAGCGTTTCACTACTACCTATATATTCTTATAAGCAAGGGAATTGTACTTAGAGTTGATCGCAGATCGCCATTTATTAGCATTAGCGCAAGAGAGGGCTTATTCGACTGTTTTCAGGTCATTTAAGTATAGAGAGTCGAGTAAGGCTATATAGAAGGCGCTTAAATAGGCTTCCTTATTATTAGAGTTATCAGCTTTGAATCTAAGAGCATAAGTTGAGCGAGTAGCTCTTTTCTCGGAAGGCTAAGGGTAAGCCTTATTCTTTAAACCAGGAGGTCTTCCTCTCTTTCTTAAAGTTGGAAGCTTAGCGTTATTAGCTTCTCCTAAATCAGAATTGACTCGCGGTCCTAGCCTAAGAGTGAAATCATTATAAGAGTCAGAATTGACTCGCGGTCCTGGCCTAGGAGTAAAGTTATCGTAAGAGTCAGAATTGACTCGCAGTCCTAGCTTAGGAGTGAAATCACCCTTTAATTGCGGCTTTATAATTAGGCCGTCTTTATCGAATCGAATATAAGATGATCGAATAATCTTATTACCTATTTGCAATAGTATATAGATCTGATAGATACTTCTATTATCAAATCCGATAAGAGTACCTACCTCTGCTCTTAGAGCGAGTTTATTACTCTAAGTTCGCTTTTCTTTTTCAATTAGCATATAGACGCAATAACCTAGTACTTAAAGATACTTGACTAAGGGAGTATAAGGCTTATTAGGCTCGATATTATCCCAAAAGACCTTATATAGAGTCTTACTACTTAGAATATCAAAGGCGGTAAGATTAGTAATATATATCACCGAAAGAAGGAGGTAAGGCTAGAGAAAGGAGGGGATTGTTACGACTTGCTCTGGAGCGTATAGTGGGTCGAGAATCGAACGCTGACTGTATTACCTTAAGAGGTATGCTATATAATGGAAAAGAAAAGATAAAGAAGAAAGAGTCTTTAGTAGAGCTCCTTTAGAATAAGTACAGGTGCTTTACTAGTATGCACGTGATTTAGCCACCTTACTACCTTAGCGTGCACCTGACTTTGATACTTTGATATAATATATGATATAACCGTATATATAATGCGGCTGTAATACTACCTCCTCCCTTTGAAAAACTGCGCCTGCGCAATTGTATCTATAGGCATATTATCCTTTAAGTCCCTATAATTATCAACTCTATTATTATACGACTTAAGCCAGCTTAATAGCGCCCTCGGTAGCCCCTTAGCTTAAGGGTTCTTTAGATAGAAATCTTAAATAGCATACGGCGCCGTTATAGTATTAGAGCATAGGTACTATTCGAGGTCTTTATCAGCTCCTTTCTACTTAATCTGATATTTAAGCTTCTTAGCTTAAATATAAGATCCAATTATTTCTTCTATCTCCTACTCCTCTTATTCTAGCAATACTTTAATTAGAGTAGGAGGTTCTTAAGCTTAGCCTAGCAGAGGGTTAGGAATGTATTTTCGTAATAAGTGGAAGTAGAATATAGGGTAGATCGAACGGAGCAAATTAGGCAATTATAGCTTCTAGCTTTCTCCTAGCTTTTCTAGTACTTTTATTAAGCCATATTACTTATCGGAGAGCTTTTAGCTCGGCCGGTCCAGTTTCCAATTTTTAATACTAATTAGTATATTATCTCCTATAGTCTAATCAACTAGCTAGCAGTAGAGATCTGCAAGCCGTTTCATTTTAGCTTATTATACTTAGAAAGACGACTAGGCGAATTGGACTACTTTTTAAGCTCTAGTAGCTATGCAGAGCGCCGTTTTACGATTTACTCTCTCGATTGCTATCTATAGAGGCTTTAGGTTAATTAAATTCTAAAAGGAGCGAGCTTTATAGCCGTTTAGCACTTGGAAAGGGGAAATTTGCCCTAGGGATTCGTAAGGCAAGGTCAATTGGGTAATATCTATTAAAGGCAAGAGACGGCTCTAATTATCTTAATAGTATAAGTAGAACGGCCTAAGGCGTTATTTTAAGTACTAGTTTATAATCTCAGTTTAGCTATTGACGTTAGGGTTATAAGCTATAGTTAGCTTGACCTTTATACTTAATATTCGATAGAGCTCTTTTTAAAATATAAAAACGAATTAAACGCCTTTATCTAATAGAATCAAGTTGAGCATCTTAAAATAGCGTATCTAATGAATTAAAAACAACTCTATAAGGCCTTTCGCATTAACCGTCTTATAGCATAGGATCGATACTACCTTCTTTAACAATCGGTCTATTATTACTAATGTAAAGTCGTAGCTGAGTTTATTAAATAAGAGCTCTATAAAATCCATAGTCAAGTGTTAGTATACTTATTCAAGAATTAGCAAGGGTTAAAGGAAACCTAGGGTCTTATTATAATAAGCTTTTATTCTCAAATAACAATAGTTCTAAATATAAGTGCTAATATCGCTACTAAGGCTTTTCTAATAGTATTTTCTTCCTATTAGAAGTCTGGTCTTTCCAATTCCTACGTATGCGACGCAGGGTTACTTATATATATAACGAATTAGGGCTATTCGCAGTTTAAGAGGTTGGGATAGTATAATAAGTCTACTTTAGAAGAAGAGTTTGCCTTAACTGAGTTTATAATCGAGGCTATAGCTCTACGCCTTATCTCGGAACTTCTATAGCTTAAGGGAGGTCTTATTAGCTTGAATGACCTTATCGATAATATAGTAGCTTACTATATTATACTCAACCCTTGACATTAGGTCGGCAGGTGCCTTTATTAGCGCGATTGGCATACTTATTACTTGTAGGCTAGGCCTGCGAGTGGAATCGATCTGTACTAAAGTCACTTATAGGCTGGGCCCGCAAGTAGAATCGTTTCTAATAGCAAGTACTTTTATAAAGAGCTTATTATTAGGCAAAAGCTACTGATGGTATAAAGCTTGTTTCCTAGCCTTAAGAGGGGTCAGCTCCTAGTCTTAATAAGAGAGTATATCAGCTAGCGTATTCATTATGCCTATTTAATATATAATAAGGAAGTTGAAATCAGCGAAGAACTCCGCCTAGCAAGCTTGCTAGGCTATTAAGTCCTTAGTTATTATAAAGTACTTAAGGGCCTTATGATCTATATATACGCATACTGTTTTCTAGGCCTTAAGTAGCTCTGCCTTATACTAATAGAATGATTTAAAAATCGCTAAGAGCTCCTTTTTATAAATAGGGTAATTTAGCTTAGTATTATTCATTATCTTTAAAAAGTACCTAATTAGGTAGTAGTTATTGTCTTCTTAGAGTTAAGAGAGTACGCTAGCGACTATGCCGTTAGAGGCGTCGGTCTTAAGCCTTATCTACTTTTAAAGGTAATAGTAGTATAAAATCGAGGTCGTTTGAAGGCTTAAGCGCAGAGCTTCCTAAGCTTTCTTATAAGCGTTATTAAAATTAAAAGGAACGTTTCCTATAAGAGCTATTAAGAGTCGGCAGATATGACTATAGTTTTAAATAAACCTTTGGTAAAAGTTATAGAACCCTAGGAAGCTTTATATACTATATACGTTCTTAGCGTATTTTTACTTTTAAATAACTAAGACCTTATTAAGGTCTACCTTAATTCTATAAACTCTAATAATAAACCTTAGGAACCTAGTCTTAGTAACCCTGAACTCGCTTTTCTTAATATCTACTTAAAGGCTATAGCGTTAAAGAATTCCTAAGATCTTCTTAATATAAATCTTATAATTAAGGGAGTTTTCTAAGTAGATTAGAATATTATCTAAGTAGGTAGAGTAGAAATCGTCAAAGTAGTTAAGGAGAATATTATTAATAAACTGCTAAAAGGTAGCGGGCCCTTTTATTAGCCTAAATAGCAAAACCTTATACTTATAAGTCCTATAGCGCGTGCGAAAGGTAGTTAGGTCCTTAGCGTAAGCTAATATATAGATATAGTAGAAGGCTTATTATATATTGATTTTTATAAAAACACAAGCTTTCGATATATATACTATTATCTTATTAATAAGTAGAATTAGGTAGGGGTCTTTCTTTATTAGGGCGTTCAGTTTCCGATAATCGATATATAGATATAAGGAGCTATTAGCTTTTTTAATAAAGAGGATTAGGGCTGCCTAAGGGGAATTCGAAGCTTTAATAAATCCTTTATATAAGTTCTTAAGAATATAGCTTTTAACCTTTAAAAGCTATTTATTAGTAAGGCAGCAGAAGGGTTCGATTATCAAGTTGTTCTCGCCTATTAGCTTAATTTTATAATCTACCTTTAGCTTAGGTTCTAGCAGCTAATCAGAAGCCTAGCGATTAAAGATATTCTTAAACTTAGCGTACTAAGGTAGGAGCTTCTAATCTATTAGCTTATTATTACTCTTATACTTAGCTTGCAGCGCCGAACTAAGGCCAAGGGAGCTAATTTCAGCTTGCCTAGCTGATTGTCGGCGATTGATCTTTCAGTCTAGATTGTAAATAAAGCTTACGAATATAAACTCTTTAGGTGCCGGTTCTTAAGTTTATATAGCTTATCTTACCTTAGTTATAAAGCGGTAGTAAAGGGCGCCGATTATTAAGGCTAAGATTAGGCTGATTTAGTAAGCTCTCTTTAAAGGAGCGTTTCTCTTTATTAAAAGAGGAAGCAAAGGGTTTAATACTTTTAATAAAGCCTTCTTTATATAGTTCAGATCTCTTTTTAAGTCTTTAAAGAAACTGCTATCCTTAGGTTTATAAGAGGCCACTCGCGGGCTAGGCTTAGAAGTGGAATCCGAATTCGCAGTTTTCACTTATAGGCCGGGACTAAGAGTGGAATTCGAAGCGTTATTACTTATTAGTATTAAGAGCTAGGCTTAGGCCATTCTTAGGTCTTTGTCCTTAGCGTCTATTATAGCTACTTAACAATTGATATCTTACTAGGCTATTAAGGGTTTTATTAGCTATAAGAGATCGATTAGTACGCGTTGATCAAAGTAGGAGACAATAGGCATATCCTTAGGCTAAGAGATACTGTTTTTCCCCCTTCTATAGGACTGTTTAAGATTATAGTACTCTAGGAACTTCCTACTGATTAAAACGTCAGTTGCTCTTAAGCTTATGATTAAGAAAGGGAAGTTTATTTATCGCCTATCGATTATAAGAGTAAGTAAAATAGCAAATCAAATAGTTTCTCCCTTAAGGCTATTATAGCTAGTAGGGGTAATCGGTTTAAGTAGTTTAATAAACTTTACCCTAAGTCTTTAAAAGAGCTAGTATACTAGAGATATCTTAATAATACTGAAAATATTAGCTCTATTATTAATATAGGCAACTATTTTAATAAATGATCTATTTTAAGCTAGTTTTATATTAAGATGGGTGATATAGCTATTACTCTGATATATTATCATGTGACCCTACTGCTTAGTCAATAGGATATTGATACGTATATAGCTATAGGGAAGAAAGGGGTAACCTTCCTTCCCTAACTCTTACTAATATATCGATTATCAACCTTTAGAAGTTTCCTATACCTACTGCGCCGACTTACTTAAGCTTAATAGGTTATAAGCCCTGGATAGACCGATAATAGATTATTAACTTCCCTTAGAAAGCACTTGCGCCGCAACTATTAATAGGAAGTTGAATAAGACTTATAGTAAAAGGCAAGCAATCGGCGAATAAGAGGTATGATTCCTTATTTAGCTAACCTGTATTATAAGAGATATGATTCCTTGCTCTATAACCCCTTTGGTACTATAAAAGGTATGATTCCTTGCTTTACTATATTTTATAAGAGGTATAATTCCCTGCATTACAGCCTAAAAACCCTTTTCGATAAAAGGACTTCCTCCCCATTTAATACTTTTATAACACCTGCTATTTAATCATTTTAATATTTCGATAGGAGGAATGCCCTCAACTATTTAATTTATTTGATTTTTTTTTCAACGCAATTCTATTTGAAACGGCAATAGCTTCCGATTCCGATCGAAATACTAGACCTAAAGACCTCCAACTCTCTTAAAAGAACTAGCAATAATAGTTCGACGATTTAAAGCTTTACTTTAAGAGTAAAGGCATCGAAATAGCGATTTAAAAGACACTTGTTAAATACGTAAGAATAGCCCCTTATACTCCTTCTACTAATTCGTCTACTTTTACTTTAATAGCTAATATAACTGCTAAGGATTTGCTAAATATACTAAATAAGCTTAGCTTAAGAGCTTTAATAGATAATAACTGAGAATCCTAAAGGCAGATTTTAAATATAGAAAAGGAGAAGGAGTATAAGCTAGCCTTAGCTAAATGCAAGCTTAAGATCAATAGAGGTTTAAGCGATAAAGACCGAGATTTTATTTAAGTTTATAATAATATAAAGATAAGATAGGATACTTTAAAGGCAAAATACTCTTAGACAACTGCCTTTAATACCTAGTATTTGCTATAGCAGATCACTTTATTTTAATATAGAAAAGATAAAGATAGTAAAGATATAAATATAAATATAGACTCTACTTAATCTATACTGCGTAAAGCAAGAAGGAGAGTAAAAGCCGTAAATCCTAGGATAGCTATAACTTTTAAGGAAACTTAGCTTTTTAGTTTCTTATTCAATAGCCTCCTTCTTAAGTTCGCTATTGCAAAACAATCTCTTCTCGTCTAACCCAACCTTAAGATCTATAAGAAGATCGACCTCTTTTAAACTATTAAGCAAGACCTTAAAGGATACTCTAAATCGGCAAATGCTGCGTTATAAGGCAAAGACAAGCCCGAGAAGAGGAAGGAGCGCAGGACAAGCCCTTAAGCTTATTAAGGATGCTACTTTTATAATAGTGCTTATAATATTACTAATTATAAAGTTAAAAGGCAATTGATTAATATAATCGCTAACTTTAATATTAAGAAGCAATTGAAGCAAAAGTCAAAAAGCAAACTACCCTTATCTTACTAAAGGCCGCAACTACTAAGGAAAGGCAAAGGAAAAGGCTATTTAGCTAGAACTTCAGCAGATACCTTTAATAATAATAGTAGGTTATCTAAACCTAGATCCACTTTTAATAATTTAAATAATAATTATAATAAAGATGCCTATATTTTAAAAGCCGATCTCTATAAGATCCTTGAATCCGATTAGTATAGTAATACTAGTTGTATAGCATATATAACTAATAAACCCTACCTATTTAAAGGCCCGCTTATTAAAATAAAAAGGCGCTCTATTAAGGTTAGTAGTAAAAGGTTATATATAGACTTAATAGGTATAGTAAAGATAAATATCGCTAGCGTTTCTTTCCTTTTACAAAATATTCTCCTTATACCTAGCTTAAGTATTAATCTCTTATTTAACTGCAAGATTTATATAAAGTTGAATTATATAAGAGTTTTTAATAATTAATTTATATAGTTTATAAATAATAATTATAAAGTGATCTTTAAAGCTAAGATTAAAAATAGACTTTATATTATCTTAAAGGTAATATTATAGAAATTGACTCTTAAGCCGGACTTATAAGTGAATTCCTTTAAGGAAAGTGCACTCTTTGCCTTAATATAATTAAGTGAGGATAAGAAGAATAGATAGACTCTTAAGCTAGGATTGCAAGTAAAATTCGCGAAAATAACTCTTAAGCTAAGATTATAAATAGATTGCAAAGTATCTTTAAAGGTAACTCTTAAGCTAGGATTATAAGTGAATTTAATAGAAATAACTCTTAGGCCAAGACTGCAAGTAGATTCTATAGATTTGCTAATAATAACTCTTAGGCTAGGATCGCAAGTGAAATTTGCAGAAATAACTCTTAGGCTAGGATTATAAGTGAAATTCGCAAATTCGTTAAAGATAACTCTTAAGCTAAGACTATAAGTAGATCTTGCTATTTCTAGGAAATCGACCTTTAAGCTAAGACTATAAGTAGATCTCGCGGTTTTACTAAAAACGACTCCTAAGCTAGGCTTGCAATTAAAAAATAATAAAACCTTAAACTACTATTACTAGTCCTTTCCAGCTGCTAATAATAAAGTATCAACTGATAATAGGCTACTAAAGCTATTAGAAGCCGAAAGCCTATTAAGGTATTAGTTAATATATAGAAGATTCGCGCATCTAAGGCTAAAGAAATTAAAGGGCTTATATAAGGTCTCGACTTTAAAATGGAAGATCTAAGTACTAAAGGATCGCCTAATATGCCGAATTTGCAAGCTAATAAAACTTTAAAATCGGACGCAAACTAAGCTTAATCTATAAAAAGATTTAATACTAGCGCTAATATCTATTAATATTACTAAACCATTTATAACTTTAATCAAAGGAAATAATTAGTTTTCTTAAATAGTAGATAACTCTACTTAATAGATATAGACTATTTACGCTAGAACTAAATCTAAGCTTATAGAAAAGTTGGAAACTTGAAAAGTGATAGAGGAACGCCAGACCTAATTAAAGCTAATAGCTATTAAGTCTAATAACGCATTAGAGATTAGGGCAAAGCTTAATAAATAGGTAAAATAAAGAGTTTATTATAAACTAATTATAATATACAAAGGTTCCTACTAGAATAGCATCGCTAAGCGAAGTATTTAGCAAGTAGAGATTAACTATTGCACTCTATTACAAGATGCTAACCTACTATTAGAATTCTAGGACCTTGCGATTAAGGCAAATATATACTTGCGAAATAGAATAGGTAATAGACTAATAGTCAATAGTACCTAAATATCGCTATATAAAGTATATTTTAGATAAAAACTAAGCCTAGACTACATCTGCGTCTTTAAAAGCGTCTGCTACTCTTACATTAGCCCGAAGTCCTAGCCCGCGGGTATAAAGAGCAAAAAGCTAATAGACCGAAGTAGAGAGTATATATTTATTAAGTATATTAAATAGATAATAAAATAATAGATAGTATATACGCTAGATCTAAGGCGAGTAATTATATCCTTAATAGTTAAGTTCGATAAATCTCGAAATAAAAGGGAGCTATCCTTAAAGCTCTATATACTTAAAGATTCGTAAGGTATACCACTTGATAGTAATACTATTAAGCCGAACTAATAACCCCTTTCTCTTAGCTTAGGTATATTAAGCGTATCCGCTGATCGACGATCTGCTAATCGCCTAAAGGCCGAATAGACCATTCCTATCGTCCGCGAACTACTTAAAGTATAAAATAACTTTAATATTATTATCCCTTTAGTTAAAGCACTTATAGTAAAGGATATTCTTAAAATAGGTATAAGTAATAATAAGCCTCTACTATCAGAAAGCGGTTCCTTAGATAATAAGCCTATAGAACCTATAGCTAAACTTATGATAGATTGTCACTATGTGTAGGTTGTACCCCGGTTCGTACCCGGTTTGTACCCGGTTTAGTTACGGCTTAGCGCAATCTTGGTATAGGCTAAAAAACCGGGTTACTCCCAGTTGGCATCTAGTTCAGATCCCCTTAAGCAAGTGACCCTCTTTTCTTTATATATATATTCTATGCCCTTTCACTCCTTTAGGGCTTAGTAGTTATTGATTTTAAGTTATTATTAAGACGTTCTATTAGTATTGCTATATGATTCGTATATGTATTAGTGCTAAGCAGAGGTTATACTCTTAGTTATTATATTATTAATAACTCTTTCGCTTTGCTAAAGATAGCATTATAATATTTATTTATATTATTCTTAGTAGTCGACCGAAACCCTAATGAGTATAATAATATACTAAAAGACCTATACTAAGCTCTTGCTATAAGCTTGAAGAATAGTTTCCCTTATCACTCGGTCTTTAAAGACCCTTTGCTCTCTCTCTTAAGAAGGTGCTAGTATTACCCCTAGTACCTTTCCTACTAACTCCCTACTAGCCGATAACGATAGCCTTAAAGTCACTATATTATAAGTTGAACTAGATTCCTTATAAGCACAACTTACGTTTATATTAGAAGAATATAATAGGTATAACTATAAGTTGAATTCTATATACTAATAGTTAATTGATTAAGAAAGAGATCTAGATAACCTCTAAAGCGCCTTTAAAGGCATCTTAAGATCAATTGAGAAAACACTTATACTTAAACTTTAAAATACTTCCGATTTACTTATGCGTTCCTAACGCTTTATAAACTTCGACTTACCTCCTTTTGTTTCCTCTACTGCGCGCAGTAAGCGATGCAATAATTAAGACGATCCTTCTTTTGCTTCCCCCGACCGATATACTACCAATTTACCTCTAGCTTAGCAGCTAAACCTTCCTTGCATTTATAATATACTAAACCTTACTTAGAAACTGTCTAATAGCTATAATTACTGCGCTAAATACTAGGAGGCCTGCGTATTTAATAATTTAAAGCTTTACTACCCTTACTTCTATAAGGAATAGGCCTAGTTTAATTACGTTTTAGATTAGACTAAGGGTATAGCTAAGGACTAGCTGACCCTTTAGGTACTTAATAAGAACGCCTGAATTACTGCCGAAACCCTAGTAAGTCAACTTACTAAGTTCTTAGCTAACTTAACAGAATGCGAAGAAGCCGAGATTGAGTTTATTACCCTTTATATAAAGGCTAATAAGTCTTTTTAGGAATTCTACTTTAAGTTCTCCTAACTAGCTGCTATAGTAGAGATCGACGATAATAGTCGACTTTATAGCGCCCTTAGGGAGAAAATCCTAAAATGCTTCTAAACCTCCCTTATATAGAAGTAGTATAAGACTAGGACATTAGATAAGTAGGTTATTGCTATCTAATAAGAAGATGCTAGATAGCGCGCTAAGAGGATACTATATAGTTAGATATAATATAGAGAGAGATTGGGTATTAAAGCTAAAGCTAATTTTAATAAAAATGCCTAATAAGGAGATAATGATAAATCAAATCCCTTGCTAAGAAACCTTTTTAAATCGTATCTAAATCGACCCTAGTATAGTACCCTTGCCTTTAGCTTTGCTAAGTCCGGAACTCCCTCTTTTCCTTTGCGCTGGACCGATACCTTTAGTGCTCCCTCTTTAGCTAATCGAAAAAATCAGTTTAATAAACGGCCGAAATCTCCCTTTGTTACTTTTAAGTATTATAGCTCTTGCGTTAATAAGCTTAAGTATAATAATGGCTAAGGATAGAGTAGCGATAAAGAGGAGGACCTTAAGGCTGAATAAGATAATAGTAGCGCTTCCCTTCCCCCTTCGACTCTTAGGGGAAACGCCCTTACTTAAGTAAAGCCTCCTTCTTAGGCGTACTTTATAATATGCGATACCTCGATTTAAAAAACCTCTTTAGTGGCGATTCGATAATAAAACGGATCCTACTTTTAAAGAATGGTATTTCTTATAAGGTATTAGCATTAATTGATATAGGCGCTAATAGGTATGCTTTGATTGATTTAGTATTACTTAAATCTTTATCTTCTTTTCTTAAACTATTAATTCGCATACTTCCTATACCCTTTTTAGTTAAGGGATATAATAGTTCTTAGGGTAGTACTATTACTTATTATATACTACTTAATCTGTGTATCGATTAGCGAATTTAATCTTTTACTCCCTTTCTTATTACTAACTTCGGCAATTATAAAGTGATTTTAAGAAGAGCTTGGCTTAAGGAGTATAAAGTTTCTATTAATTGTACTTCTTATAAGCTGACCTAGCCCGATTCCTATCCTCCTACTGTCTCTTTTATAAGGAATATCGAAATCACTAATACTAAATAGCAAAACTTGGATTAATACTACTAGCGAAATGCAATTCGATATGATATAGTACTAGAACGGTCCCTTTTTAAGTATAAAGCTCGATGCTAGGAAGCCCTTTTCCAACTCCCTTTTAAATCACCTCCTATTCCGATTAAATACTCTTTTACCGATTTTACCCCGACTTTACCTTAAGTCGAGGGTAATACCTTTTCTAAGGACTACTCCTACTATATATTGATTATAAAGCGAGAGCTTAATGCAATTAAGCCTAACTTAGCTCCTTCTTCTGTTTCGACCTTAAAACGTATTTGTAAGTAGATAGCGAAGTGTAAAATTCTCCTTTTATCTTTAAATATATATGTAATTTCAGCTTATGCTTTTTATATAATAGCTAGGAATTAGCAAGGTATAAAGCTCTTTAGTATCTTATTTTATGAAATTGATCAATTGATTTAAGATAATTAAGAAAGTCAGACCTAATAATGTGAAACCGATTCCCTCTTAAACTAATACTATAATAGAAAGGTTTCGGTAGCTGTTTTAACTGCCTCTCTTAAACTAATTGAAAAACCGATTCCAACCGCTTATAAAGAGTATTGATATATATTTTCAAAAGCCGCTTCTGCTATGCTGCCGCCCTATCGACCTTATGATTATAAAATCGAACTTATAGCCGAAGGTACTTAAAAGGCCCTTTAATACTCCTCCTTATATAAGATATCTATACTTAAACTGGAAATAGTAAAGGCGTATCTTATTAATAACTTTAATAAAGGATTTATCAAGGCCTCCTCCGCCCCTTATGCTGCGCTAGTACTATTTGTAAAAAAGGCTAATAGCTTCTTACGATTCTATATTAATTACTATATGCTTAATAACCTTACTTGTAAAGACCGCTACCCTTTATTACTAATCGATAAGACCTTAGCTCGATTAGCTAGCGCTTAGATTTTTATAAAGCTCGATATACGGCAGGCTTTTTATCGAATCCGAATAGACCTCGAATCTAAAGAGCTTACTACTTTTAGAACTCGGTACAGCGCGTATAAGTGCAAGGTACTTCCTTTTAGCCTTATTAATAGCCCTACTACTTATTAGAGGTATATAAACGACGTCCTTTTCGATTACCTTAATGATTTTTATATAGCCTACTTAGATAATATCCTTATTTACTCTACTAACCGACTCAACTATAAATTGCATATAAAACGAGTCCTTTAGCAATTATTAGATATAGGACTACAGGCTGACCTAAAGAAGTATGAATTTAATATTATAAAGACTAAGTACCTTAGCTTTATAATCACTATCGAAGGCGTTCGGGTTAACCTTAATAAGGTAGTAGTAGTAGAGAATTAGACCTACCCTTCTATTATAAAGGGTATTTAATTATTCCTTAGTTTTTACAACTTTTATTATTATTTTATTTAAGACTATAGTCTTATTACTACCCTTTTAGTATACCTTATTAAGAATAACGTTTCCTTCCGATTCACCCTTAAATGCGAGTAGAGCTTCCTATAGCTATAAGAAGCTCTTACGTATGCCTTAATCCTTTAGTACTATAGGCAAGACCTCCTTTGTATATTAGAAACCGATGCCTTTAATAGTATAGTCGCCTTTATATTATTATAGCGATATAGGTCCGAATGGCTCCTAGTTGCCTACTATAGTAAAACTATAGCATCGGCCGAGCTGAACTATGCTATATATAATAAAGAGATGCTAGCTATTATTCGATCATTTGGCTATTTTAAAGCTAAGCTTATAAGAGTACCCTACCGAATCGTAGTATATACGGACTATAAAGTACTTAAGTACTTTATAATTATAAAAAACCTTAGTTCTCAATAGGCCTGCTAGGCCGAGCTTCTCTTCGAATATAACTTTACGATTATCTACCGACCTAGCTTTAAAAACCCTCTTGCCAACGCCCTAACTTGCTATATCGATAAGTTAAACAATTAGAATATAATAAAACGCAATAACCGCCTTATAATATTATTGCGCTAGGATCAGATTAACCCTCGAATCCTCTTTAAATAGCTTTACAAATAGACTATAGCTAAGAACCTAGTCTCTATTAAAGAAGTTTCGGCTTTTTCCCTTACTTTTTATATTATTAATTAAGTACTAGCCGCTAATTAATAATATAGGCCTTACTAAGTCTATCGCCAGGTAGCCCTTTAAAATAGGTCTAATATAGCCTTGACTAAGACTAACCCTTAGACAATAGAAGGAGATTTGCTTCTCTTTTAAAGTAAGCTAGTAGTACCTAATATAGACTACCTCTATATGCTACTTATATAAGAGGTTTATAATTAAATTGCTATTATGCATTTAAGCGCGCGCAAAACCTACTAGCTTCTCTCTTTATAATATTACTAGCCGAATCTACACCGATACGTATCTTAGTACTATAAGAACTGCTATACTTGCAAATAAAGCAAAGTCCCTTATAATAAGAAACCTAGTTTACTTTAACCTCTCTTAGTACTAAGCCGACCTTAGGAGTATATAACTATAGATTATATGAGTTTTAATAAAGATAAGCATAGCTATAATAACGTTCTTATGATTATCAATCGATTTAATAAGCAGGCGATATCGATACCCTACTAAAAGGCTACCGATTTACGATAGTTAGCCTAATTCTATATATACTATATATATTGCTACTTTGGTCCCCTTTTGATAATTACCTTTAACTAAGGCCTTTAATTCATCTCGAGCTTTTAAAAAGCTTTTACCTCTATTTTAAGTACGAAACTGACCCTCGGCTCAGCCTACTACCTTTAAACCGACGGCCAAACTAAAAACTATAATCAGTACCTTACGCAACGCCTTTAACCCTTTATTAGCTATTATTAAGACGATTAGAGCGAATTCTTGCTTATAATAGATTTCGCCTAGCTAATGCTCTCTTATAACTCCCTCGGTGGCTTATCGCCATTTGAAGTAGTATATAGGTACGCTCTACGTACTAATTAGGACTAGAAGCTTGATGTACCTAATTCGGAGTCCCCTTCTTAAAAGCTTAATCGATAAGACGCCCTTAAATACTTTATAAGATATTATAGAGCTTAAACCCTTGCTAAATCTTATATCCTTAAGGCCTAGGAACGCATGCGAAACGCCATTAATACCTCTTATCGCCTTGCTACTTTCGAAGTCGGCGATCTAATATACTTAGATATACGTTCCTACCCTATAGATAGGCCTTTTAAAAAGCTCAGCTTCCTTAAAGCCGGCCTATTTAAGATAGTAGAGAAAGTGTTTAATTTATACTAATTAAAGCTACTTGACTTTATAAAGGTATATAATATCTTTTACTTAAGTCGCCTTCGAAGGGACCCTAGTACCCCTTTAGATAGTCAAGTGAATAAACCCCCTCTTGCTATTAATATTATAAGAGAATAAGAATACGAAGTAAAGAGCTTGCTTGCTATACAAAAGTAAGCCGGTACACTTACGTACCGCGCCTTATAGGTTGGCTGCGATATTAATTTAGAATAGTACTTAGCCTTTAATTTTATATATACGCCTTTCAAGCTTTGCGAATTTTATTTAGAAAATCCAGACCTCTTGGGCCTACCCGCAAGGCTTCCTAATTAGATATAGGCCTATACCGATAGTATAGATAATTATAATAAAATAGGTGACGATAAACCTATGGTTAAACGCTTAAGGATGAGCTTTTTTCAAGAGGGAGGGTGATATAATAGATTGTCACTATATATAAGTTATACCCTAGTTCATACCTGATTTATACCCGGTTCGGTTATAGCTTGGCGCAATCTTAGTATAGGCTAAAAAACCGGGTTACTCCCGGTTGGCATCCGGTTTAAATCCCCTTAAGTAGGTAACCCTCTTTTCTTTATATATATATTCTATACCCTTCTACTCCTTTAGGGCTTAGTAGTTATTAATTCTAAGTTATTATTAAGACGTTCTATTAGCATTGCTATATGATTCGTATACGTATCGGTGCCGAGCAGAGGTTACACTCCCAGTCGTCACAAAACTTGCGTCTTTAAAAAGGAATAGAGACCTAGAATCGAAAGATACCTTAGACAAACGCAAGTCTAAGCGTATCTGGGCTATAATAGCGCATAGGATCTATAAGCTCGAACTTTAATAGAGCTTTAATAAAGATAATGCGTTCTTAGCCGCTAAGGAGAGAATGAAAATCTCTCTTTTAAAGACGTATAATAAAGCTATTAATAACCTAGAAAATAGAATAGCATAGAATAAGGCAATCCAAAAGGAGATAAGCTCTCTTATTACAAATGGCATATAAATAGAGGAACCGACGCTAAAGGACGTGAACCTAGTATTAATGAAATAGGTCTTTATAATCAAGATATATATAGATAGGACCTTAGAATGTTATAAGGTAAGGCTTATAGCTAAGGGCTTCTTCTAATAGTATAGAGAAGACTACTTCAATACGTTTGCGCTAATAGTTTATATAGATACCCTTTATATATTCATAGTGATAATAGCTGCTAAGGACCTTAAATGCAAATAATACGATATTAAAAATGCATTTACTAAAGCGACTATAAAGGAATGGATTTTTCTCTCTTAACCTAACGGTATTCTTATATATACTGGCCACTCTCTCTATATACTCTATAGTATTTATAGGCTTAAATAATCAGCCTATAATTAGAACCTCTTATATAGCTCTACTCTAATAGAAATAGGATTCGTTTAAAGCCTAGCTAACCCTTGTCTATTTACCTATATTAAGCGTAGAATCAAGTTGCTATTATATATTAATAATATTACTATAGCTATAAAAACAACTACTTAATTAGATTAGTTCTTTATAATAATTCAGAAACGTTTTAATACCAAGGATCTAAAGGGAATTTATAAGATCCTTGGCATCTGCGTTATAAGGAACCGCTCTACTTAAGAACTCTAATTAAACCAAAAGCAGTATATTAAAAAGATCCTAGACCGAATAGGACTCTTTACTTATACTCCTAACTTTAAGCTAAAGCGTATTCTAATTAAAGGAAAGTATAATAAGTTAAAGCCTACTAATGAAAATAAGTAGAAAGGAGATCTGAAGAAGTACTAATAGGATATTAAAGCAATTATATATACTATAGTATATATAAGACCAGATATTGCCTTTATTATTAGGCAACTTAATCAGAACCTAAAGGATCCGACAGTTTAATATAAGAATGCAGTTAAGCGATTTAAAAGGTACCTTCGATTAATAATTATATAAAAGGTAAGATATAGACTAACGAAATATATAAGCGCAAAGCTTAAGATATATACTAATTCTAATTAGGCAAATATAAAAGGTCGGAAAAGTATATCTAAAAGCGTAGTAGTACTATATAATAGACCTATATTATAAGAAAGTAGGAAGTAGAAATCAATAGCTACTATAAGCACTAAGGCCGAATATATATTAATATTATCAAATTATAAGTAAGGATTATAAATCGCCTAAGTTTTAAAAGATATAGGTTTTATTAAGTATATTAAATAAGATAAGAACTATATTAATCTTTAAGCAGATAATATAAGGGCGATTGTACTTATAAAGAATCTATACTTATATAAGCGATTGAAATATATTGATATTGCCTACTACTTTATCTATAACCTTATTATAAAAAATAAGTTATTAATTACCTATATCTTAACCGATCAAATAGTAGCAGATGGATTTATAAAGCTATTAAAGACAGTTGTAAAGTTCAAAGCGTTTAAAGATATGCTAAAGTTATAGAAGATAGTAGGGGCTTAGCAAGCTTAAGGACGACTCCTAGGCCTACCTTGCAAGTTAAGTCATATAGTCTTATAGAGGAAAGTTTTTAGATCGACTCCTAGGCTTAGACCGCGAGTCAAGTTATATAGTCTTATAAAGGAACGCTTTTAGGAAATTTAACTCCTAGTCCTACCCTATGAGTAGGATTGGTAATTTTAATAAAGGTTGCTATTAATTAATTGTTTTTAATTTAAAGAGATACCTAGGAATTGGATTAGCGTAAAAGGATAGTTGTTATTTTCCCAACTGCAGGCCAATCGGAGTAAGGTCTAAGTAAGGATATTAAGATAGGTAATACAGCTATCACTCTAATATATTATCATATAACCCTACTGCTTAATCAATAGGATATTAATATATATATAGCTATAGGAAAGAAAGGGGTAACCTTCCTTCCTTAACTCTTACTAATATATCGACTATCAACCTTTAGAAGTTTCCTATACCTACTGCGCCGACTCACTTAAGCTCAATATTTTATAAGAATTAAAAACTAGCGACCGCCTATTAATAGGTAGGAATCAAAATCTAAGTCTTTTTATAAATTATAACCTATACTATAGTAGGAGTCTTTGCTATAGTTTAGCAGTTTCCTAATAGTAGGTCGTTTTCTATCTCAACTTTAGCTACTATAAACTCGCCTTGCTTTTTTAGCTTTAGGCAATCTATTATATAATGACCAAGGGCTCTATAGTTATAGCAAAGACTAGACGACGGCTTTAGGCTAATAGACCTTTCTTAATAGGCCGCCGGCAAGGGGGAATGAGTGCAGGAAGCTAAGGAGGTAGCTATAGCAGTAGGTCTCTATAACTCCCTTTTTAATATACTAAGGACGCGGTCCTTTAAAAGGGAGAATGCGATAGCAGGGGCGACTTATCGAGCGTTATAGGCCTCTTCTTACTTAATATTACAGGCCTCGCAGTCCGCAATAGCTAAGAACTCATCTAAAGTAGTATAATTATTATTTATTTTATACTTCTCTACTTAAAGGTCGTTCTTTAAGGCTAATGTTATGCATAATACCGCTCGGCCAAAATGTGAATCCATACCTTAGGGCGCGTACTAGCATATTTAGCCTATTTTCTATATAATATATCCCCTAGGTCGCTAGAAGAATAGTTTTTCCGACGGCCTAAGTACTAGCCCAGTCTATAGTAGCGTAGATATAGCGCATAGACCGCTAAGCTAGTAGGAAATAGGTGGTTAGAAGGCTAGAATGCATTTTTCTTTAGCTATATATCAAAGGTCATTTTACTTAAATCTATCGAAACTTCTATTAATGCAGTTAAAACCGAGTATAATTATTGCCGAATTCTTTAAAAAGTAGTTTACTAGTAGAACTTTAAAGCGAGAAACGTTAGCTAAACCTTGCGCAAGAGGAATGTAAAAAGAATTATCGCTACGCTTATAGGGCTTATAACTGTTATATATAATACCGCTTGGCCAAAATGTGAATCCACACCTTAGGGCGCGTACTAGCATATTTAGCCTATTTTCTGCATAATAGCTAAGGAGACCTTTTTATAAATATTATTAAACTAGCGAGACTGATCGATCTTTCTAGCTATAGTAAGGGTGATAAACTTAAATCGGAACTTATTATATGATAATAAACCTATAGTTAGCCTATTATATTTAAGCTTAGCGGACTAAACGTAATTATAGTTAAAGAACCTCTAATTTAAGACCCTAAGGACATTAGTAGCATATATAAACTCATTAGTAAAGACAGGATCTATATATTATAAGATCAGGTTTTAAGCTTTACCTATTATATATTTAAAGTAGGTAGTAATCTAGTCCTCTCTTAAAGTGAAGTTGCTTAAGTACTTTTAAATAAATACCTTTATAGCTATCTTTTAAGCGTTATAAGTGATTTTGCCTTAATAGTTGCTAAAATGGGTTTAAAGGTACTTAATTTAATAGGGGTTAATAGCTAAAACTAAAGGTCAGATAATTAAAAGGTAGTAGTTTAAGAAAGGTAGTAAGTCGGCAGTAAAGGACCGAGCGTTCTAAGGGCTAGCACTTAAGGAAAAAGGGGCGGTAGCATTATTTTAAAGAGCAATAGCTATAGTAGCGCTAATAAGGTTTGCAATTTCGGCCTATTAAGCAGCTAAAAAGAGAGGGGCCGATATAGTAAGGGTAGACGTCTTTAAGGAGAGTATATCTTCTTCTTTAACTTTAATCGATAGTAATAGGGTATTTTAAGAATCTACTTGCGGTCTAAGACTAAGAGTGAAATCGGTACTAAGGGAGGTTTCTTCCTAAGTGGGCTTAGGAGAAGGAATATCTCTAGGACTAGGATTGGCAGTAAGGCCCGTAGAACTAGTAGTAGTAAGGCCTGGTAGTAGAGGTATAATTAACCTTTCACTTCTCTTAAGTGGTATAAGATTAGAAGTTACAAGTACTAACTCTTTTTATATTATCTGGTTTAGTTTAAAGGGACCTAATGCTAAATAGTAACCTATTTAAAAGGGGGAAGATCAGTATAAGCGGAGCTATATATATTCTTAAAGCCTTCTAATAGAGTATATATTAAGGTATTATAAGTTTATAGATCTTAAGAAAGAAGGTTTTACTTTAGGATCATATCTCTTTACTAATTAGGAGTTGCAATAAGGTTGTCTAAGGGTATAATGCAAATCTAAGGAAGTAGGGTCTAAGGATCTAAAGCTTATTACTCTACTAAAGTTGACCTAGTCTCTAATAGTATAGTATAACCTACTAAAGCTAACTAAGTCTTTATATGTATATATAGGTATAGATCCTTTAATTTTATACCTAAGTATTTTAAAAGAAAGAGTAAGGAGCTTTAAAGAGGTAAGGAGCTTTAAAGAGTTATAAGAAGAGTTATCGATAAGTATAGGTCGACGGGAAGTATAAAGAAGGTCGATAACTTATTCGCAAGGAGGGTTTTTCGAAGAGTCGAGTTATATTTAAGGGAAGGAAGGAATAAGGAGCTTTAAAGAGTAAAAGGAGAGTTATCGACGAGTATAGGTCGATATATTATAAAGTATTTATAAAGGAGGGAGAGAGTTAAAAAGAGAAAAGTTATTATACTACTTTAGGCAGCAGCCTATACTAGCGAAGCGAGGGCATAGTGAATAATTTTTTTTCGAATTGAAATTGAAGGTGAATTTCCATTTGTAAAATAGAGTACGTAAGGGGTCGAAAAAACGAGCTAATCTCGTATTTAAAGGTTATTATTTAGCTTTCTTTAAAAACTAGATTGAGAGATCGAGGCGCTATATATAAGTTGCTTAAGGCAGTTTGTAGTAGAAGTATTAAAATCGAAAGATTAAGTTGCTTAAGGCAGTTTGAAGTGATAATTCTAAAGGAGGTAGATATTAAGCTTCTTAGCAAAGGTTAAGTTGATCTTTTCTCAAATTATAACTTACTCTAGAGCATATAGTAGGTCGAGAATCGAACGCTAATTGTATTACCTTAAAAGGTACGCTATATAATAGAGAAGAAAAGATAAAGAAGAGAGAGTCTTTAGTAGAGCTCCTTCAGAATAAGTACAGGTGCTTTACTAGCGTGCACGTGATCTAGCCACCTCGCTACCTTAGCGTGCACCTGACTTCGATACTTCGACACAACACGTGATATAACCGTGCACGTGATGCGGCCGTAACAGGGATATTTTAATCAATTATAGCTATTTGCAACTTTTCCATTAGTATACGAATTAATCGTTTTAATCTACCGTCTTATTCTAGCGTATATAGAGTAGATTCTTCTAAAATCATACTAAGGTTTTCTATAAGTATTCGTATCTATATAAGAGAGTACTCCTTGCCTTTATCAGTTCTTTACCGCTTGATTATACAATTATACTAAGTTTGTAAAAGGCTAATCATCTTCTTAATTGCCTTAAAGGCATTAGATTTATTTATATAGGTCTATTCCTATTTAGCTATTATAGCTAGGTAAATGAAGATAGAGGCGTATTTATGGCTATTAAGGCTAGTTGGCTTTAGATAAACTATATCGACGTATAGCTCGTCAAGTGCCTTTATAGGTCGAGGGCGAGCTAAACGTTTATTAACGTATTAGAGAGGTCTGCCTTTCTCGCAAGGAGCGCAAATTCGCGTTTTCCTTGATTTTGTTTCCTTAATCTGCATATTAGTAATAGTAGACTAGGTCTTTCTGACCGTTTATAAGCTAGCGTAGCCTAATTGATAGTGCTAGAGCTTAATATTAAGAGGTCTATTCTCGATAGTAGTTAAGAGAGCATATCCACTTATATAACTAAAGGAGTTAGTAGAAGGCTATTCCTTATTAATATATATATTATTATCAATAGTGCAAATTTCCTTCTTATTAGATAGGAATAGCTTACTATTTCGATAGAAGCCTTTAATTTTATTAAGTTTACTACCTAAGTATAGGCAAATAGGTAATTAAGGTATATAAAGAGTATTAATTAACTTAAGAATATATACCTTTCCATTGGATTTAAGTGCATTGACTTTGCAAGTGCTAATGCCAAGAGGTTAAATAGATCTATTAACTATACTTAAAGAGGGTAGATTATCTTAAGCAGTATAGGAAGTGAACTTAAAGAGATTATTAGAGACGTACTTACTAGCACTTATATTATATAGCTAACGATTCCTCAATTTTAATAAGAAGTAGGTAGAAGAACTGACTCTTAGGCCCGGCCTGCGAGTGGAAATTGGCCTTAAGGAGGAGTCGGAATTGACTCCTAGGCCTGGCTCGCAAGTGAGAATTGGCCCTAGGGTTAGTAATAGTATAGTATGCCTAAAGAGGTCATTATCTGACTCTTTGTCTTCCTTCTAAATCTTCCTTAAAGGCTTCTTGCCTTTTGGTAATAATAGCAAGGACTTATCGTCCTTACCTTTGAAGTAATAGAATATATACTTTTTCCTTAAATCCTTCTCCTAAGCCTCTCTTTTCGATTTATTAATTGCAAAGCAATCTTCTGCCTTATAGTATGGCTTTAGTTGCTTGCAATAAGGATAAGGGGAGTTAGGAGAGTTAAGGGAGTTAGTAGTATTCCTAGAGGTGCTCTTCTTTAAGTCTTTAAAACCTCCTTTATTTTCTGACTTCTTATAGTCAGATAAATGCGGCTTACTAGCCGATTTATTACTATATAAGACGGTTCTATTCATTTTTAAACTTTATAAGGCTTAAGCTTTATTAGTAATATCTTTAATAAGAGCTTTAAGCGTGATCTCTGATTTTCATCCAGCTGCTATAGCTAAGCGAAGGTTAGAGCGTTATCGATCTGCCCAAATAGGCCATCTATTAGAATAGCTAGCAATAAATATAATAAGGTACTAGTAAGAGGGAAGGGTAGAGTCGAGAGCTTCCAATTTAGTGATTAAAAGCCTAAAGGCGACGATATAAGCTTTAAGTGAGTTGAAGTCGTTATATTTAATAGTAATATAGGTCTATATAGCATTATATTTAAGCACTATTCCAGATCCTTTATACTATTTTTAAAGAGCTTCCTATATATCTAAAGCAGATTTATCGCCTTTTATATAAGCTAGTAGGCCTGGTTTGCAATTAAGTATAATAGCAAGCTTTATCTAAGATTCCTTAGCTTCCTATCTAACCTAATTGTCCCTTTCCTTAAGTATAATAGAACGGTCCTATAAGTCAACCTTAGGTAGAGTATATATTCTAGCTTTTATATAGAAATATATAGTCAAGGCATTTGACTTTGCAAAGTTCAAAACCTTATTCTTCTACTAGCTATAGTCCTCTGCGCCTTTAAGCTTTTAAGACTTAGGGAGGCTAAGGGCAGCCGAAGATAACGATATCTTATTTTTATATATATATATAGAGTTATCGAAAGGAGAAGGTAGAGAAGGAGGAGGAGGAGGAGATGAACTATTGAATTCGAGTTTAGGGTACTATATATTAGTCCCTTTAAAATTAGGTGATTCAGGCAGTAGAGTACTTTTAGTAATTAAGCTAGTAATCTCAGCTATCAGTTCTGATAATTCAGCTATAGTAACGAATCTTACGTAAGCTTGGATTATTGCATAGCGCTCTAGAAGGGGAGTAGCTACTGTTTTATTATTGAAATGATGCTTATTATATATTATTAGTTAAGTAAAACTCAAAATATCGATCAGCCTTTTCGTTTGTAAGGGAGACTCTGATCGATGGAATTTATTAAATGCTATTTATAGGCATACAGGACTTATAACCTATTGCAATAACGTTCTCTAATAGTAAACTTGATAGTAGACTAAAAGAGGGTACGAAGAAGTATAAGGTGCAAACGATAATATTAGGTGTCTTGATTCATAAGAGCTCTCTAATTAGGAGCTATTTAAGGTAAGCGGGCTTCTTAGTAAAGCCGCTAAGTCATATGGCAAGTCATATGACATATCATATATATAATATATTATATAACAGATCATGTGACAAACATGTGACGGGCATACCTGCAACAATTTCTATAGTAAGTAGGAGTAGAATATAAGGTAGATCGAATAGAGCGAATTAGGCAATTGTAGCTTTTAGCTTTCTCTTAGCTTTTCTAATACTTTTACTAGGCCGTACTACTTATCAGAGAGCTTTTGGCTCGGCCGGTCTAGTTTCCAATTTTTAGTACTAATTAGCATATCATCTCCTATAGTCTAATTAACTAGCCGGTAGTAGAAATCTATAAGCCGTTTTATTTTAGCTTATTATACTTAAAGAGATAATTAAGTGAATTGGACTACTTTTTAAGCTCTAGTAGCTATATAAAGCGCCATTTTACGATTTAATCTCTCAATTGCTATCTATAAAGGCTTTAGGTTAATTAAATTCTAAGAGGAGCGAGCTTTATAGCCGTTTAGCACTTAGAAAGGGGAAATTTGCTTTAGGGATTTATAAGGTAAGGTCAATTAGGCAATATCTATCAAAGGCAAGAGATAACTTTAATTATCTTAATAGTATAAGTAGAACAGTCTAAGGCGTTATTTTAAGTATTGGTTTATAATCTCAGTTTAGCTATCGATATTAGGGTTATAGGCTATAGTTAGCTTAACCTTTATACCTAGTATTTGATAGAGCTCTTTCTAAAAGGAAGAGACGAATTAGGCGCCTCTATTTAATAAAAAGTTAAGCATGCCGAAATGGCATATCTAATAAATTAAAAACAACTCTACAAGGCCTTTTGCGTCAACCGTCTTATAGCATAAGATTAATACTGCCTTCTTTAACAATCGGTCTATTATTACTAGTATAAAGTCGTAGCTAAGTTTATTAAGCAAGAGCTTTATAAAATCTATAGTCAAGTATTAATATACTTATTCGGGAATTAGCAAGGGTTATAGGAAACCTAGGGTTTTATTACAATAAGCTTTCATTCTCAAATAATAATAGTTCTAGATATAAGTACTAACGTCGCTACTAAGGCTTTTCTAATAGTATTTTCTTCCTACTAGAAGCCTTGTTTTCCCGATTCTAGCGTATGCGACGCAAGGTTACTTATATATATAACAAATCAGGGCTATTTATAGTTTAGGAGGTTGTAATAGTATAATAAGTCTACCTTAGAAGAAGAGTTTGCCTTAGCTGAGTTTATAATTAAAGCTATAGCTTTACGCCTTATCTTAGAACTTCTATAGCTTAAGAGAGGTCTTATTAGCTTAAATGACCTTATTAATAATATAGTAGTTTGCTATATTATACTCGACCTTAGACATTAGGTCGGCAGGTACCTCTATTAGCGCAATTGGCATAATTATTACTTATAGGCCGGGCCTAGGAGTGGAATTGATCTACGCTAAAGTTACTTATAAGCCGGGCCTAGGAGTAGAATCGCCTCTAATAGTAAGTACTTCTATAAAGAGCTTATCGTTAAGTAAAAGCTGCTAGTAGTATAAAGCTCGTTTCCTAGCCTTAAGAGAGGTCAGCTCTTAGTCTTAATATAAGAGTATATTAGCTAATGTATTTATTATACCTATTTAATATATAATAAGGAAGTTGAAGTTAGCGAAGAACTCCGCCTAGTAAGCCTACTAGGCTATTAAGTCCTTAGTTATTATAAAGTACTTAAGGGCTTTATAATCTATATATACGTATATTATTTTCTAAGCCTTAAGTAGCTCTGCCTTATACTAGTAGAACGATTTAAAAATCGCTAAGAGCTCCTTATTATAAATAGGGTAATTTAGCTTAGCGTCATTTATTGTCTTTGAGAAGTACCCGATTAAGTAGTAGTTATCGTCTTCCTAGAGTTAGGAGAGTATACTAGCGACTATACTATCAGAGGCGTCGGTCTTAAGCCTTATCTACTTTTAAAGGTAATAGTAGTATGAAATCGGAGTCGTTTAAAGGCTTAATCGCAGTACTTCTTAAGCTTCCTTATAAGCATTATTAAAATTAAAAGGAACGTTTCTTATAAAAGCTATTAAAGGTCGGCAGATATAACTATAGCCTTAAATAAACCTTTAGTAGAAGTTACAGAACCTTAGGAAGCTCTATATATTATATACGTTCTTAGCGTATTTCTACTCTTAAATAACTAAGACCTTATTAAGGTCTACCTCAATTCCGTAAACTCTAATAATAAACCTTAAGAACCTAGTCTTAATAACCTTAAACTCGCTTTTCTTAATATCTGCTTAAAGGCTATAGTATTAAAGAATTCCTAAGATGTTCTTAATATAAATTTTATAGTCAAGGGAGTTTTCTAAGTAAATTAGAATATTATTTAAATAAGTAAAGTAGAAATCGTCGAAGTGGTTAAAGAGAATATTATTAATAAACCTTTAAAAGGTAGCAGGCCTAATTATCAGCCCGAATAGCAAAACCTTATACTTATAGGTCCTATAGCGTATGCAAAAGGTAGTTAGGTCCTTAGCGTTAGCTAATATACAAATATAGTAGAAGGCTTATTATATATCGATTTTTATAAAAACATAAGCTTTTAATATATATACTATTATCTTATTAATAAGTAGAATCAGGTAGAGGTCTTTCTTTATTAAGGCGTTCAATTTCTAGTAATTAATATATAGATATAAGGAGCTATTAGCTTTTCTAATAAAGAGGATTAGGACTGCCTAAGGAGAACTTGAAGCTTTAATAAACCCTTTATATAGGTTCTTAAGAATATAGCTCTTAACCTTTAAAAGCTATTTATCAGTAAGGCGGTAAAGGGGTTTAATTATTAAGTTATTCTCGCCTATTAGCTCAATTTTATAATCTACCCTTAGCCTAGGTTTTAGCAGCTAATCAAAGGCCTAGCAATTAAAGACGTTTTTAAACTTAGTATACTAAGGCAAGAGCTTCTAGTCTATTAGCTTATTATTACTCTTATACTTAGCTTATAGCGCCGAACTAAGGCTAAGGGAGCTAATTTCAGCTTACTTAACCGATTCTTAGCGATTGATTTCTTAGCGATTGATTTCTTAATCTAGATTATAAATAGAGCTTATAAATATAAACTCTTTAAGTGCTAGTTCTTAAGTTTATATAGCTTGTTTTACCTTAGTTATAAAGCGGTAATAGAGGGCGCCGATTACTAAGGCTAAGATTAGGCTAATCTAATAAGCTATCTTTAAAGGAGCATTTCTCTTTATTAAAAAAGGAAGCAAAGGGTCTAGTACTTTTAGTAAGGCCTTCTTTATATAGTTCAGATCTCTTTTCAAGTCTTTAAAGAAACTACTATCCCTAGGACTATAAGAGGCCACTTGCAGGCCAGGCCTAAGAGTGGAATTCGAATTCGCAGTTTTCACTTATAGGCTAGGCCTAGGAGTGGAATTCGAGTTATTACTTATTAGCACCGAGAGCTAGGCTTAGGCTATTCTTAAGTCTTTGTCCTTAGCGTCTATTATAGCTGCTTAACGATCGATATTTTATTAGGCTATTAGGAGTTTTATTAATTGCAAGAGATCAATTAGTACGTATCGATTAGAGTAGAAAATAATAGGCATATCCTTAAGCTAAGATATACTATTTTTCCCCTTTTTATAAGACTATTTAAGGTTATAGTACTTTAGGAACTTCCTATTAATTAAAACGTCGGTTGCTCTTAAGCTTATAATTAAAAAAGGGAAGTTTATTTATCGCCTATTGATTATAAAGGTGAGTAAGATAGCAAATCGAATAGTTTCTCCCTTAAGGCTATTATAGTTAATAAGGGTAATTAGTTTAAGCAGTTTAATAAACTTTACCTTAAGTCTTTAAAAGAGCTAATATACTAAAGACGTCTTAATAATATTGAAAATATTAGCTCTATTATTAATATAAGCAACTATTTTAATAAATGATCTATTTTAAGCTAGTTTTATAGAAACTAAGAATTAGCGGCCGCCTATTAATAAGTAAGAATTAAAATCTAAGTCTTTTTATAAATTATAACCTATATTATAGTAGGAGTCTTTGCTATAGCTTAGCAGTTTCCTAATAGTAGGTTATTTTCTATCTTAACTTTAGCTACTATAAACTCGCCTTACTTCTTTAGCTTAAGGCAATCTATTATATAATAACTAAGGGCTTTATAGTTATAGTAGAGATTAAACAATAGCTTTAGGCTAGCAGACCTTTCTTAATAGGCCGCTAGTAAGAGGGAATAAGTATAAGAAGCTAAGGAGGTAGCTATGGCTATAGGTCTTTATACCTCCCTTTTCAATATGCTAAGGACGCAGTCCTTTAAAAGGGAGAACGCAATAGTAGAGGCGACTTATTAAGTATTATAGGCTTCTTCTTACCTAATATTATAAGTCTTACGGTCCGCAATAGCTAAGAACTCATTTAAAGTAGTATAATCATTATTCATTTTATACTTCTCTACTTAAAGGTTGTTCTTTAAGGCTAAGGAGACCTTTTTATAGATATTATCAAACTAGCGAGACTGATCGATCTTATTAGCTATAATAAGAGTAATAAACTTAGATCAGAACTTATTATATAATATTAAGCCTATAGTTAGCCTACTATATTTAAGCTTAATAGATTAAATATAATTATAATTAAAGAACCTTTAATCTAAAACCTTAAAGATATTAATAGCATATATAAACTTATTAATAAAGATAGGATTTATATATTATAAGATTAGGTTTTAAGCTTTACTTATTATATACTTAAAGTAGGCAATGATCTAGTCCTTTCTTAAAGTGAAGTTGCTTAAGTACTTTTAAATAAATACCTTTATAGCTATCTTTTAAGCGTTATAGGTAATTTCGCCTTAGTAGTTGCTAAAATGGGTTTAAAGGTACTTGATTTAATAAGGGTTAACGGCTAAGACTAAAGGTCGGATGATTAAAAGGTAGTAGTCTAAGGGAGGTAGTAAGTTAGCAGTAAGGGACCGAGTATTCTAAGGGCTAGTACTTAAGAAAGAAGGGGCAGTAGCATTATTTTAAAGAGTAGCGGCTATAGCAGCGCTAACAAGGTTTGCGATTTCGACCTATTAAGCAGCTAAAAAGAGAAGGGCTAATATAGTAAGGATAGACGTCTTTAAAGAGAGTATATCTTCTTTCTTAACTTTAATTAATAGTAATAGGGTATTTTAAGAATCCACTTATAGGCCAGGCCTAAGAGTAAAATCTATATTAAAGGAGGTTTCTTCTTAAGTAGGCTTAGGAGAAGGAATATCTCTAGGACTAGGGTTAGCAGTAAGGCCTATAGAACTGGTAGTAATAAGGCCTAGTAGTAGAGGTGCGGTTAACCTTTTACTTCTTTTAAATAGTATAAGATTAGAGGTCATAAGTACTAACTCTTCCTATATTATCTAATTTAATCTAAAAGGACCTAATGCTAAATAGTGACCTATTTAAAAGGGGAAAGATTAGTATAAGCAGAGCTATATACGTTCTTAAAGCCTTTTAGTAGAGTATATATTAAAGTATTATAGGTTTATAGATCTTAAGAGAGAAGGTTTTACTTTAGGATCACGTCTCTTTATTAATTAGGAGTTATAATAAGGTTATATAAAAAGGGGTATAGTACAAATCTAGGAAAGTAGGGTCTAAAGCTTATTACTCTACCAAATTTGACTTAGTCTTAAACAGTATAATATAACCTATTAAGGCTAATTAAGTCTTTATATATATATATAGGTATAGGTCCCTTAGTTTGTACCTAAGTATAAGAAGGAAGGAGTAAGGAGCTTTAAAGAGTATAAGGAAGAGTCGACGAGTATAAGTCGATAGGAAGTATAGAAAAGGTCGACGACTTATTCGTAAGGAGGGGTCTTTAAAGAGTCGAGTTATATTCGAGGGTTTTAAAGGAAGGAGTGAGGAGCTTCGAAGAGTATAAGAAGAGTTATTAAAGAGTATAAGGAGAGTTATCGATAAGTATAAGGTTGATAAAAAAGAGTAGTATAGAGTATTTATAAGAGAAGGAGAGAGTTAAAAAGAGAAAAGTTATTATACTACTCTAGGCAGCAGCCTACGCTAGCAAAGCGAGGATATAGTAAATAAATTTTTTTCTTTTCGAATTAAAATTGAAAGTGAATTTCCATTTGCAAAATGGAATAGGTAAGGGGTCGAAAAAACGAGCTAATCTTATATTCAAAGGTCGTTTTTCAGCTTCCTTTAAAAACTAGATTAGTAAGATCTAGGCACTATATACGAGTTACTTAAGGCAGTTTGTAGTAGAAGTCGAGATCGAGAGATCGAGTTGCTTAAAGCAGTTCGATATAACGATTCTAAAGGGGGTAGATATTAAGCTTCTTAGCAGAGGTTAAGTAGATCTTTTCTTATATTATAACTAGCTCTAGAGCGTATAGTAGGGCGAGAATCGAATAATACTAATTGTATTACCTTAAGAGGTACGCTATATAATAGAGAAGAAAAGATAAAGAAGAAGAGAGAGTCTCTAATAGAGCTCCTCCAGAATAAGTACAGGTGCTTTACTAGCGTGCACGTGATCCAGCCACCTCGCTACCTTAGCGTGCACCTGACTTCGCCACGTGATATAACCGTGCACGTGATGCGGCTGTAATACTATTTAATCATTTCGACTTTTTCGATAGGAGGAGTGCCTTTAACCATTTAATTTATTTGATTTTTGTCGTGCAGAATGGGTGGAGTCTCCACTTATTCTGGAGACCCTCCACGTGACTCTGCTAAGTCATAGACTTTCCCTTTTCTTTCCGAAGTCTCCTTACTATATATATATTAGATAATAATATAATTAATTATCTTTCCCTACTTTTATAAGCCTCTTAAGCGACCTAATGAAGGCCCTTCAGCCGATTGCACTATAGTTATAAGCCCTATAAGCACTTTAATATACTTTCTCTTTGTATATAACCGGCTAGAGGGCCCTTTAAGCTCTTAACCGACTTTTCGAGTATTTATAATAACTTAAAGGACCTTTATTTTCAATTAATAAACCTCCATTTTCTAATTGAATCTTATTTGCAAACTTCATTTATATACCTAACCTTTTTCATTAGACTCTATTTAATATATTTAACACTTTAAGCATCTTTAAGCTTTGCTTTAATATCTTTGCTTCTTAGGTAAAGTAGTTTAATAAATATATATTCTTCGCTAAGCTTTATAATATTACTATTTTTGCCAATTTAAGACTTTTATTTAAGTCAATTATAGAGACTAAGCCTTAAGCTCCTTCTATATAAGAGCTTAAGGAATTAGAAACGGCCAACCTTTGCGTAGTATACGCGAGGTTATATAAAGAGTATACAGCTACTTTAGCTAAATAGATTTACGCCCGCTTTCCCTTAAGAGATCTGTTAAAGGCTCCTCTTCTATAGGCCTTTTATAAAGATATTAAGGATAAATATAAAATCCTAATAAAAGAGTACCTTATATATAAAGAGACTTAGAAGACCTAATGCAAATACTATAAGCTACTATTAGAATAGGTCTTTAAGACTGTTAATAGAACGCTTTTAGCTTTTACGATAGCTTAAGCTTAAATCTAAGTTAAGAAGCTCTCTTCCTTAATACCTAATGGAAATACTCTTATAAGTAGAACTACTGCTAATAACCTATATGCTAATTTAGTAAACTAGCAACTCTTACTCTAAGGCCTAGTATCTATTTTAAAGTGTGATATTACGCCTTTTAATAAGGCTATTTAATCTCAAACGAGGCTTTAGTACCGCGATATACTACGCTAAGGTAAGACTAGGAGAACTAATACTTAATAGTAGATCTAGGAGTAGTAGGAGGCGTATTGCCTAGTAGAATAATATAGTCTTCTTAAGATTAAAAGGAGACTAAGAGTAATTGACTTTTTAAACTTAATTATAGTAAAAATTAATTTAAGTTAAGTAACCCGCTTAAAGGAGGAAATAATTACTAATAAGCAAATAGAAACCCTATATAAGTATAATCTAATATAGCTAAGCCGCGCCTTAGTAGGCATTGAATCCAATAGAGCGATTGATAATAAAGGACTAGCAGTTTTTACTACTTAAGAGTCTTTCCTAAATGTTAAAATCCTTTCGCAGGCTCTAGTAAGTAGCTCCCGAAATCGCTTTATAAGCTCTAAAAGAGAGATTAGGCCTAAGTGCCCTTATAAAGGCTCTACCAATTATTATTAGAAGCCTTAGGACTATTAGAAACTGTTATATACTATAGATAGGCATAAGGAAAATATAAAGGCTCTTCCCTTACAAGAGGAAGTCCTAAGAATATAAAAGGCGTTAAATATAAGAGACTAGTTCAAGGGTCTTTAAGCATAGCTTAAAGAGAATAATATTGCGGTAATAGCAATTGATAAATTTAAAGGAAAGGCTTTAGCCTTTAAGAAGGATAGTTCAGGCAAAAGGAAGAACTTACTAGTCTTTATAGTAATAAACCCCTTTGCTTTTAACGCTTTTAAAGAATCGTTTAATATCTACTATCTTTTTAAGCTAGAATGCTACCTGCTTTCTTCAAGTACGCTCTTTAATAATTGCGCAGCTACGTATATTATTAATTCAAAGGATTTACTTATTATAAGCACCTTTAAGCCTTTTAGCAATTTGTAGCAATATATTAAAGCAGGTACCTTAAGACTCTTAATTATTAGGAGAGGTAATAGATATATAGCAGACTCTTTTTTATAGCGTAACGGCTCTCTTATAGGAATAATGCTATGTAATATGGCTATTGTAAAGGAATTTACTATTAATATTATCTTAAAGAGGCTCCTTATGGATAAGGGTTTTTAGTACTTTAAGGTAGACCTCACTTTGCGCTTTAAGAGCATTATAGATTCTATAAAGCAAGCTCAATTAAAGCGTTACTATAATCTCGTTTTCTTTAAATATAAGCCTATTAACTATTTAAATCTCCTAAATATACTTTAATATAACTTCTCTACCTTAATAGCGTTCCCTATAGCTAAGATAACGCTTTATAATAGGTTCTAGTCTAGCTATGCGCCTATTAGAGTATAGGACGATAATGCGTATATATAGTACTTTTGCGCTAGCTACTTAGGCGCAAAGGCTCTTTAAGTGCTAGTTAAGTGCGCTAAGAGAGTAAAGATCAAGGGAATATAGAGGCTAAAGTGCCTTATATGCGTAGTAGCGTCTGCTTAGCAAGTTATCTTTTATACTACCTTTAAGAACTGATCTTTAAAGCCCTTTTTTAAGATCTCCTAGGATCTCTTTAACTTTTTAAATAACTTATATAATAGTTATTTATAGGTTCTTTTAATTAAGGATAAGTATAGTAGTATACTTTAGACGTTCCTATTAAGATCAAAGGGCAGAGATATAGTTATAAAGGTCCTTTAGGCCTTTAAAGTATAGGTAAAATGCTAATATAGGCTTTCTATTTGCAAGATTAGGTAAGATAATAATACTTTAATAATCTCCTTAAGGGAAGACTCTTTTATAAAGTACTAGAGATAGGTAAAAGAGGAGAAAATCGATTTAAAGCTTACTTTTGCTTATATATACTAACTTAATAAAGGTATAGAGCAAGTAGAAAGGGAGTTAATTAAACGCTTTATTAAAATAAGGATCTACGCTAGGCTTTTAGTAAGCCTTTGGCTAAAGGTTATAAAGGCTATTATATACCTTTATAATATCTCCTTACTCGCTAGGAAGAAGATGATCTTATTAAGTAAGGCTCTTTATAGTTAGTTTAAGTAGTATTTTCGATTCTTTAAGCTATTGCTTATTAAGTAGATAATAGTAAGCTTAAAGCCTAATTAGAGTCGCGTTTATATATATAGCGCTTGCGTATACCCTTTAATTAAGGAGAGGAAGGCAAGGAGGGACCGCTGAACCTTTAAAATTGAACTATAAGGGCACTTAAGTTACTTAGTTAAATATATTACCTTTAATATTTATAAAATCTAAGTTCCTATACTCTAGTAAGTAATAATAACTTATAATATTGAATTCGATAAGTCTCTCTTTTATAATTTAAAAGCTAAGCGTACAAATCCTATATCGTATTAAGAACTTAAGATAACCTTTTAATTAATTAAAGAGGGAGAGGGAGCTTAAGACACTAAGTTCGAAGGCATTTTCGAAGAATCGGAGCTTATCGTAAGGCCGAATGCAATTGCTATAGAAGAAACTACTATATAAGAAGAGCCTATATTATAGACTAATGCTACTCTATAGCTTTTAACTAATAATATAAAAGGCCTTAATTTAAATCTAAATTCTTTAAGAGACCTATTTAGAAACTTAAGGGTAGAAGTAAGCGAATTGAAAGCCACTTTGCTAGTCTTTAAGAAGGCAAATGGCGACTAGAGCTTAAGGGTAATAATTACTTATAAAGGCCTTATTAAAGAAGGAACTATAGACGACTTTAAAGGAGTCTTTAAAAATGAGTTTTATAAGGCGATCGGCAGATCTTTAGCTGCTATTTTATATAAGAATAGAGATGGCTTAAGGGCTTTAAGATAGAGTCTTTAATTATAAAGGCAGGCTTTAGTAAACTCTAATAGAAGGCTAGAAGTACTATTACTAAGATCTAGGAAAAGCTCTAATAGTCTTATAAAAAGCGACTTAATAAAAGGAGCAAGCCTTAATAATATAATACCTTAAGTTATAATACTAGCTTAAAGACTTTAGACTTAAGAGATAGAGCTACTTAGACTTTTAAAGGAACCTTTAGTAATAATAAAAATAAAAGAGGAGACCTATAGAAAAAAGTGCAAAGAGGAACTCTCTTTTCTTAAGTAAAAGAGGATAAAACGCTTAAGTGTTAAGTAATAGAAGACTTTAAAAGTATACGCTACTACTTTAAAGCATATGCTTTTTTAAAGTAATATTGATTTACCTTGCTCCTTATATATATAAGAGTTTATATTAACCTTTTAAGCGAATAAATAGATAAGAGAGGATAAGAAGGACTATTTAATAGTTTATGCAATTATTAAAGCTATAATTAATAGTTAGGCAAAGGATAAAGCGCAGTCTCTTAACCGCCTATAGTACTAAGGCTCTCTACCGAAGCCTCCGAAAGGATAGCTAGATTTAAAGAAGTACCCTTTTAGCGAACGATTTAAGGAAGGAGGGCATTAGGAGATTAGGAATCTAGAATCTTAAAGTTGCTAAAGAATTGTATAAAAGGACTACTTAAAGCCCTTGCTAATACTATTAAAATAGGTTTTTACCTATAAGGTTAATAGCTTTAGCGAGCTTTTAAAGTGCCGATTATAACTAGTTATATAAAAGGATCTTTAAGATAAAGCTTTAATTTTCTCAACCTATATAGCTACGCTTATAGCAAGGTCTTTTAAGGTACTAATAGTACTTACTGCGTACTTTAATATAGAAGTAAAGTAGTTTAATATTATTAATATATTTATTAACGCTCTTAAAGACCTAAGGAGTTCTTTAGTCATATACTTCTTATTAAATGGCTTTAAGTGTCCTAGTATAGTAGTAGAACTGGACTGCGCGCTCTATAAGTTAAAAGAATCTTTAGCGCTATAGTATAGGAACTTTGCAAGAACGCTTAAGGGCCTTTAACTTAAGCTATTAAGCGAAGAGCCTTATATTTTTATAATAAAGGATCGCATAGTCTTTATAGCATTTTATATCAATAATATTTAAGTATTATATAAGGCCTTTAACTTAAATCAGGCGACTTATTTAATTAAAGACTTAAAGAGAGTATATAAGCTTATTATTATAAGAGATATCTCTTAGTTCCTTAAAGTAAGGATTATTTAAAATAAGAAGGTAAAGAGGATCTCCTTAGTTTATAATACTTATATTAAAAAGATCGCTTAAAAGTTTAAAGCTAATATAAGGAGAGTACTTAGTACTCTATTATTAAAGAAGGAGTTTATTAAAAACTTAAGGTAAGCTTCTTTAAAAAGGGTAAAAGAGTATTAAAAGAAAATAGGCTCTATTCTTTATATAGTAATTATAATACGCTTAGATATTGCATTTATAGCCTTCTAACTATCTTTCTTTTTAATTAATCCAAGCTTTAAGTACCTCTTAGCTACAGACTAAATGCTTTAATACTTATATAGTATACGCTTCTTAGGAATTGCCTATAGCTTTAAAGCTAGGGAATACCAATTAGTCGCGTCTTTAGATACTTCTTTTAAAGATGACCAAAAGACTTATAAATCCTCTTAAGGATATATCTTTTTCTTATTTAAAGGACCGATTATTTAAAAAGCGAATTGCTAAGCGACTATTACGCTCTCCTTTACTAAAGTAGAACTCTATAGTATAGTTTTTATTATAAAGGAGATAATAGTTATAAAATGCCTCTTTAAAGAGATTTATATAAACTCCCTCTTTAAATAAAATATATAT
>JAENRP010000196.1:58098-70758 GCA_024741835.1 Diplocarpon mali
TATAAATCTATTAAGAGTATTAAAGAGGAAGCTTTTAAATAATCTACCTCCTTATTAAGGAGATATATATAAATAAGCTTATTAAGAACCTAGACTGCTAGAAGTTTAAAAGCTTTATTCGTTTATTAAACTTCTAAAGCTTTCAAATAATTGTTTAGTAACTCGCACTTACTAGCAAATAGTTACTTATTATTAAAAGACTTATACTTATAAGCTCTTACTCTTTTATAGTTATATTTATTTATTTTTTCTTATAAAGCGCATTATAAAAGCTCTCCTTTTTTAAAATATAAAATAGGTAATATTCTTAAGCCGCTATTATAAGGCGCGACCCTCTCTTAGATTCTTTTAGCTAAGGCTAAGAGCTAAGATACTATAGCTATAAGCTTTATATAAATCTCCTTTTAAAAGAGGCCTATTAATACTCCCTTAGCTAAAGGCCTGCCGGCGAATATACTAGCGATAGCAGGGGCGATAGCAAAAGGTATAGCAATAAGGGCAGTAGGGGCGAGGGCGGCGAAGGCAAGGACGGGCGCAGTAATAGCAAGGGCCAAGGAGACGAATAAGAAGACTATAGCAGCGGCTGCGATAGTAGAGGCAAAGGGGATAGGAGCAGCGGCGACGGCAAGGGCGAATAGGTCTAAGCTAAAGGGGCTAGGAGCGAATAGGAACGGTATACTAAGAGTAAGGGAGGTAGTAGCACTACTACTCGCAAGAGTAGCAGGCCCTTTTAATACTAAGGTCCGATCGCTCCTATCTTTTAAAATCAGCCTAGAACTTAATAAAACTTAATAAAATGTACTATAGAAGCTCCGAAGTGTACCCTTTATTGCATTAAGTAGTAGCGCCACCTCCTCCTTAAAGGCGCCGCAGGCATAGGCCGATACAATAGCCTCCTAGGAGGCAAAGAGAGGTCTGCTGGCCTATTAGCAGCTGTTGCTTAGCACTATATATATAGGTTCTATACCGGTAATCGATATTCACGTAAATATAATTGAGTACTTATTATTAAAAAGAATCTATTATAATATCTATCTATCTCTATATAACTGAGATAGTACCTTTATACTTATGAATATCCTCCTTCCTATAGTCCCTCTTAGCCGCATATAGATATCCTTCCGAAGTCCTCCGGCTAAACAGCCGTCCGAAATACATACGAAACCCCTTATATCGCATATGGTACAGCTGTATAGGATGACCCTAGGAACAAGGGCAGCTTGCCTCCTGCATAGGAATCTGCGTACTAATAATATAATAAACGCAACGCGTACTAAAGGTGCTATTAAAGCACTAATAATCGAGATTGCTAGTACTCCTATGTATAATATAACGCACGCACGCATTATCGCGCTCTATTATAGGCTTAGGCATACGGCGCGCAGTAAGGGCAAGGCTCTTAGGTGGCGGCGGCGGCAAGGGCGGTAGCGGCAGCAGAGGCGATAGTAGTAGTAGCATATTTCCTAGCAGGCGCTAAGAGGACTAAAATAGAGTTGCAGCTCTTAAGGGAGCGCTAGCGACCTAGCGCAAAGTCAGTATAATATAAGGTATAAGGACTCTAAGGGTCTTACTTTACAAAGGCGGCTAAGGCTATAATAAGTAGGAGTTCCTTTTATATTTAAAAATTATTAATATAAAGATAATATTTTAAATAATAAAGGAGAGTTGTTTTTAAAAGAAGGAAAAGAGAACCTCTATAATAGAAATACTCTATAAGAAGCCTAATAGAGCACTAGTATAGAATCGCAAAGATTCTTAAGAGCGCTTATTGCCTATAGTAACCCTTCTTATTCTAAAAGGAACGACCTTTAGAAGGGCAGTATATAAGATAGAGCCTCTTTTCTTTACAACTACTATTCTTTCTTTTGTTTTATCTATATAGCTAAGCGATTCTAAGAGCATCGCCTAACTAAAGGGTGTATTATATAAAATAGGTAGAATCTCTACTTATTTTAAAGACCTTTTATATAACTCTGCTAAGTTATAAACTCTCCCTTTTCTTTCCAAAGTCTCCTTACTATATATATACTAGATAATAATACAATTAATCATCTTCCCCTACTTCTGCAAGCCTCTTAAGCGACCTAATAAAGGCCCTCCAGCCGACCGCACCACAATTTTAATACAATTCTATTTAAAATAGTAATAGCTTCCGATTCCGATCGAAATATTAAGCTAAGAGACCTTTAACTCTCTTAGAAGAACTAGCAATAATAGTTCGACGATTTAAAGCTTTACTTTAAGAGCAAAGGTATCGAAATAGCAATTTAAAAGACACTTATTAAATATGCGAGAATAGCCTTCTATACTCCTTCTACTGATTCGTCTACTTCTACTTTAATAGCTAATATAATTTGTAGCAATGAGGTTCTCTGATAGTGAACTTGATAGTAAACTAAAAGAGGGCACGAAGAAGTATAAGGTGCAAACGACGATATTGGGTGTCTTGATTCATAAGAGCTCTCTAACTACGAGCTATTTAACAAGGGCTGCCACTAAGTCATATGGCAAGTCATATGATATATCATATGTATGATATATCATATGATAGATTATATGATAAACATATGACGGGCATACCTGCAATACACCCCTCTAGGGAGACCTTTAAAGGTACTTGCTAGCAATATATATAATATCATAACTTTTATTATAATCTATAGTTTCGCATGAAAAATCAACCTATAGATATGGGAAATAGAGTAGAGTTTGCTAGCGCGCTCTACTCTAGAGTAGGAAATCCACCCTTTAGTAAGTCAAAATCAACTCGCGGGCCCGGTCTGGGAGTAAAAAAAAAAAAAAATCACCCCTTAATGGAAGTGCAAAAAAAAATCACCCTATAATAGAGGTGTAAAAAAAATCATCCCTTAATCGAGGTGCAGAACCTTCATATTTAACAATTTGATAAAGGCGGCGTGGTTAGAGCTATTTAAGCTCTTAGTAAGGCCGTCGGCGGCGTTGTCTTTGGTATTTGTATACCAGAGGTCCAAATGGCCTTTCTGAAGCTCTTGCCGAATATAATAGAACTTAATATTAATATGCTTTATTCTCTAGTGATATTCGGGATTTTCGGTAAGATAAAGGGCTTCCTAGTTATCGTAGATCATCTCGACTTTAGTAGCATTATCGCTAGCGTAGTCTATTTCCTTAAGTACCTGGCGTATCTAAGAGGCCTCTTATGCGAATTTGCATATAGCGACGTACTCTACTTCTATAGATAAGAGAGCGATAATAGTCTATCGCTTAAAGGAGGCGGTAATTATGCTATTATTAAGGAAGAAGACGGCCTTAGAATAGGAGGCTCTACTTCCTTTGTCGCCTGCCTAATTAGAATCGCAGTAGCTATGCAATTTCTAAAGCTCTAAGTCAGTTCTTTTGCTTCCGAAGGTAGTATAATAGAATCGCGTTCCTTATAAGTATTATAAAACTCGTTTTAAAGCTACTATATATTATAGTAAAGGGTTAATAAGGAATTTGCTAAGAATAGAGTAGTAGTATAGTATATCCTAATATGTATAATGCGCAAAGTACTATAAAGAACTATAGATCTCTTAGTATAGCTTCACTTCCTATAGAGTGGCTTAGCCTTTAAATTTGACCATATGAACTTTATAGCTACTAGCAAAAGGCGTTAGTATACTTTTATAATTAGTCATATGAAAACGTTTAAAAACCTTATTAATATAGGCGTCTTAATAAAGTAAGATTGTTCTATTTTATCGATCTCTAACTATACGTACTCTTAAGAAGTAGTTAGCCGGTTCGCTACCTATGATTTCGAAGAGGTTGCGAAGATCTCTTTTGAACTTATCATATATATTACCTTTCTTAGCTACTATAAGGAAGTCGTTAATATAGGTAATAATAAGAATCTGAGAGGCGCGGTTAATATATATGCAATTATTAGTATCGAGAGGTTGAAAATCGAGCTTTTATAGCTCGGACTATAGCTTTTCTTACTATAGTTATAAAGATTGCTTTAAGCTATATAAGGCCTTAAGAAGCTTAAGATAGTATTCTTAAAGGGAAAGAACGACCTTATTTTAAGTATATTTAGGAGGTAACTTAATATAAATATTAGAGTCAGCTTCTAAATTAAGGAAAGCTATCTTAACGTCGAACTGATCTAGCTCAAAGTCATATAGCGCTGCGAGCGCAATTGCGATCTTCTAAACCGCAGATTTGCATACTCTAGTAAAAGTCTAGTTGTAATCTCAACCTTATCGTTGCATATAGCCTTATATAACGAATCTGACCTTCTATTAGGAGATTTCCCTATTTTAGTCTCTTTTGGTTTTAAAGATAAGTCTTGATCCGAGTACTATATTGTCTTTAGATAGTTTTAAGTGTTTTACTACTACCTATATATTCTTATAAGCGAGGGAATTGTACTTAGAGTTGATCGCAAATCGCTATTTATTGGCGTCAGCGCAAGAGAGGGCTTATTCGACTATTTTTAAATCATTTAGATAAAGAGAGTCAAGTAAAACTATATAGAAGGCGCTTAAATAGGCTTCCTTATTATTAAAGTTATTAGCTTTGAATCTAAGAGTAGTAGAGCAAGTAGCTCTCTTCTTAAAAGGCTAAGGGTAAGCTTTGTTCTTTAAACCAAGAGGTCTTCCTCTCTTTCTTAGAGTTGGAAGCTCAGCTTCTTCTAAATCAGAATTGACTCCTAGTCCCAGCCTAGGAGTGAAATCATTATAAGAGTCAGTATTAACTCGCGGTCTTAGCCTAGGAGTGAAATCGTAAGAGTCAGAATTGACTCGCGGTCCTGGCCTAAGAGTGAAATCACCCTTTAATTTTAGCTTTATAATCAGGCCGTCTTTATCGAATCGAATATAAGAAGATCGAATAATCTTTTTACCTATTTACAATAGTATATAAATTTGATAGATACTTCTACTATCAAATCTGATAAAAGTACTTACCTCTGCTCTTAGAGCGAGTTTATTACTCTATATTCGCTTTTCTTTCTCGATTAGCATATAGACGCAATAGCCTAGTACTCAAAGATGCTTAACTAAAGGAGTATAAGGCTTATTAGGTTTAATATTATCCTAAAAGACCTTATATAAAGTCTTACCACTTAAAATATTAGATACGGTAAGATTAGTAATATATATTATCAAAAGAAGGAGGTAAGGCTAGAGAAAGGAGGGGATATTTTAATCAATTATAGCTATTTGCAACTTTTCCATTAGTATACGAATTAATCGTTTAAATCTGCTATCTTATTCTAGCGTATATAAAGTAGATTCTTCTAAAATCATACTAAGGTTTTCTATAAGTATTCGCATCTATATAAGAGAGTACTCCTTGCCTCTATTAGTTCTCTAACGTTTGATTATGCGATTATATTAAGTTTATAAAAGGCTAATCATCTTCTTATTTACTTTAAAGGCGTTAGATTTATTTATATAAGTCTATTCCTATTTAACTATTATAACTACGCAAGTGAAGATAGAAGCGTATTTATAGCTATTAAGGCCAATTGGCTTTAGATGAACTATATTAATATATAGCTTATCAAGTACCTTTGTAGGTCAAGGGCAAGCTAAACGTTTATTAATATATTAGAGAGGTCTGCCTTTCTTATAAGGAGCGTAAATTCGCGTCTTCCTTGATTTTGTTTCCTTAATCTGCATATTAGTAATAGCAGATTAGGTCTTTTTAACCGTTTATAAGCTAGTATAGCCTAATCGATAGTGCCAGAGCTTAATATTAAGAGGTCTATTCTTAATAGCAGCTAAAAGAGTATATCCACTTATATAATTAAAGGAGTTAGTAGAAGGCTATTCCTTATTAATATATATATTATTATCGATAGTGCAAATTTCCTTCTTATTAGATAGGAATAGCTTGCTATTTCAATAGAAGCCTTTGATTTTATTAAGTTTACTACTTAAGTATAAGCAGATAGGTAATTAAAGTATATAAAGAGTATTAATTAATTTAAGAATATATACCTTTCTATTGGATTTAAGTGCGTTAACTTTGCAAATGCTAATGCTAAGAGGTTAAATAGATCTATTAACTATACTTAAGGAGGGCAGATTGTTTTAAGTAGTATAGGAAGTAAACTTAGAAAGATTATTAAAGATATGCTTATTAGCACTTATATTATATAGCTAACGATTCCTCAATTTTAATAAAAAGCAAGAGGTAGAAGAACTGACTCCTAGGCCTGGCCTGCGAGTGGAAATTGGCCTTAGGGAGGAGTCGGAATTGACTCCTAGGCCCGGCTCGCGAGTGAGAATTAGTCCTAGGGTTAGTAATAGCATAGTATGCTTAAAGAGGTTATTATCTGACTCTTTATCTTCCTTTTGAATCTTCTTAAAAGGCTTTTTACCCTTTAGTAATAATGGCGAGGACTTATCATCCTTGCCTTTAAGGTGACGAAATACGTACTTCTTCCCTAAATCCTTCTCTTAGGCCTCTCTTTTCGATTTGTTAATTGCAAAGCAATCTTCTGCCTTATAGTATAGCTCTGGTTGCTTATAATAAGGATAGGGGGAGTTAGGGGAAGAGGTAGTAGTATTCTTAAAGGTGCTCTTCTTTAAGTCTTTAAAACCTCTTTTGTTTTCTAACTTCTTATAGTTAGAGGAATGCGGCTTACTAGCCGATTTATTACTATATAAGATAGTTCTATTTATCTTTGAACTTTATAAGGCTTAAGCTTCGTTAGTAATATCTTTAATAAGAGCTTTAAGTATGATCTTTGATTTTTATCTAATTGCTATAGCTAAGCGAAGGTTAAAGCGTTATCAATCTGCCTAAATAGGCTATCTATTAGAATAGCTAGCAATAAATATAATAGGGTACTAGTAAAAGGGAGGGGCAGAGTCGAGAGCTTTTAATTTAATGATTAAAAGCCTAAAGGCAATAATATAAGCTTTAAGTGAATTGAAGTCATTATATTTAATAGTAATATAGGTCTATATAGCGTTATATTCAAGCACTATTCCAGATCCTTTATACTATTTTTAAAGAGCTTTTTATATTTTTAAAGTAGATTTATCGCCTTCTATATAAGCTAGTAGGCCTGGTTTGCAATTAAGTATAATAGCAAGCTTTATCTGAGATTCCTTAGCTTCCTATCTAATTTAATTGTCCCTTTCCTTAAAAGTAATAGAATAGTCCTATAAGTCAACCTTAAGTAGAGCATATATTTTAACTTTTATATAAAGATATATAGTTAAGGCGTTTGATTTTGCAAGGTTCAAAACCTTATTCCTCTACTAGCTATAGTCCTTTGCGCCTTTAAGCTTTTAAGACTTAAGGAGGCTAAGGGTAGCTGAAGATAATAATGATATCTTATTTATATATATATATATAGAGTTATCGAAAGGAGGAGAAGGAGGAAGAGGAGGAGATAAACTATTGAATTCGAGTTTAAGGTACTATATATTAGTCCCTTTAAAATTAGGTGATTCAAGCAATAGAGTACTTTCAATAATTAAGCTAGTAATCTTAGCTATTAGTCCTAATAATTCAGCTACAATAACGAATCTTGCGTAAGCTTGGATTATTGCATAGCGCTTTAAAAGGGGAGTAGCTACTATTTTATTATTGAAATGACGCTATTATGCGTCGTTGGTTAAGTAAAACTCAAAAATATCGATCAGCCTTTTCGTTTGTAAAGGAGACTCTAATCGATGGAATTTGTCAAATGCTATTCATAGGCATGCGGGGCTTATAACCTATAGTAATAAGGTTCTCTAATAGTGAACTTGATAGTAAACTAAAAGAGGGCATAAAGAAGTATAAAGTGCAAACGACGATATTGGGTATCTTAATTCATAAGAGCTCTCTAACTACGAGCTATTTAACAAGGGCTGCCACTAAGTCATATGGCAAGTCATATGACATATTATATGTATGATATGTCACGTGACAGATCATGTGACAAACATGTGACGGGCATACCTGCAACATAATTGCTAAGTATTTATTAAATATATTAAATAAGCTTAGCTTAAGAGCTTTAATAGATAATAACCGAGAATCCTTAAGGTAGATTTTAAATATAAAAAAGGAGAAGGAGTATAAACTAGCCTTTACTAAATGTAAGCTTAAGATTAATAAAGGTTTAAGCAATAAAGACTAAGATTTTATTCAAATTTATAATAATGCAAAGATAAGATAGGATACTTTAAAGGTAAAATACTTTTAAATAACTGCCTTTAATATTTAATATTGTTGTGCAGAATGGGCGGAGTCTCCACTTATCCTAGAGACCCTCCACGTGACTCTGCTAAGTCATAGACTCTCCCTTTTCTTTCCGAAGTCTCCTTACCATATATATACTAGATAATAATACAATTAATCATCTTTCCCTACTTCTGCAAGCCTCTTAAGCGACCTAATGAAGGCCCTCTAGCCGACCGCACTATAGTTATAAGTCCTATAAGCACTTTAATATGCTTTCTTTTTATATACAACCGGCTAAAGGGCCCTTTAAGCTCTTAACCGACTTTTCGAGTATTTATAATAACTCAAAGGACCTTTATTTTCAATTAATAAATCTCTATTTTCTAATCGAACCTTATTTGCAAACTTCATTTATATACCTAACCTTTTTTACTAAACTCTATTTAATATATCTAATGCTTTAAGCATCTTTAAGCCTTGCTTTAATACCTCTGCCTCTTAAGTGAAGTAGTTTAGTAAATATATATTCTTCGCTAAGCTTTATAATATTACTATTTTTACTAATTTAAGACTTTTATTCAAGTCAATTATAAAGACTGAGCCTTAAGCTCCTTCTATATAAGAGCTTAAGGAATTAGAAACGGCCAACCTTTGCGTAGCATATACGAGGTTATATAAAGAGTATATAGCTACTCCGGCCGAATAGATTTACGCTTGCTTTCCCCTAGGAGATCTGTTAAAAGCTCTCCCTTTATAGGCTTCTTATAAAGATATTAAAGATAAATATAAAATCCTAATAAAGGAGCACCTTATGCGCAAAGAGACTTAGAAGACCTAATGCAAATACTACGAACTACTATTAGAATAGGTCTCTAAGACCGTCGATAGAACGCTTCTAGCTTTTGTAATAGCTTAAGCTTAAATCTAAGTTAAAAAGCTCTCCTTTTTAATACCTAATAGAGATACTCTTATAAGTGGAACTACTACTAACGACCTATATACCAATTTAGTAAACTAGTAACTCTTATTCTAAGGCCTAGTATCTATTTTAAAGTGTAATATTGCGCCTTCCGATAAGGCTATTTAGTCTTAAATAAGGCTCTAGTACTGCGATATACTACGCTAAGGCAAGATTAAGAGAACTAATACTTAGTAGTAGATCTAGGAGTAGTAGGAGGCGTACTGCTTAATAGAGTAATATAGTCTTCCTAAGATTAAAGGAAGATTAGAAGTGATTGACTTTTTAAACTTAGTTATAATAAAGATTAATCCGAATTAGGCGACTTGCTTAAAGGAGGAAATAATTACTAATAAGCAAATAAGAACCCTATATAAGTATAACCTAATGCAGTTAAGCCGCACTTTAGTAGGCATTGAATCCAATAGAGCAATTAATAATAAAGGGCTAGCAGTTTTTACTACTTAAGAGTCTCTCTTAGATGCCGAAACCCCTTCGCAAGCTCTAGCGAGCAGCTCTTGAAATCACTCTATAAGCTCTAAAAGGGAGATTAGGCCTAAGTGCCCTTATAAAGGCTTTACCAATTACTATTAAAAGCCCTAGGACTATCGGAAACTATTATATGCTATAAACGGGCGCAAGGAAAATATAAAGGCTCTCTCCTTACAAAAGGAGGTCTTACGAATATAAAAGGCATTAAACGCAGGAGACTAATTCAAAGGTCTTCGAGTATAGCTTAAGGAAAATAACATTGCGGTAATAGCAATTGATAAATTTAAAGGAAAGGCTTTAGCCTTTAAGGAGGATATTTTAAGTAAAAGGAAGAACTTACTAATCTTTATAGTAATAGATCCCTTTGCCTTTAACGCTTTTAAAGAATCGTTTAACGTTTACTACCTCTTTGAGCTAAAACGCTACCCGCTCTCCTTAAGTATGCTCCTTAATAATTACGCGGCTACTTATATTGTTAATTCAAAGGATTTACTTATTACAAGCACCTTTAAGCCTTTTAATAACTTGTAGCAATATATTAAAGTAGGTACTATAGAGACCTAGAAGTAGAGGATCTCGTGATATAGGTCATATGGTCAGATGAGGAGCAAGAAAGGGGTATATATAGGACTACTATTATACTTAGAGATAGCGCGCAATGCTAACTACCTATTCTACCCTCAATTAGTAAATTGTCTTAGTTCTTCCTTCGGAGAGCCCGCTTATAGTGCTTCCTCCCTCTTGTCTTTGGTCTTCACGTAGGCCTATTCTTAGGTGTTATTCCTACTTCCTCTTATATTAGTAACTTACGTAGGGACAATTCCTTTAAGATTTCGTCTTTATATAACTTCTCCTTTTGATTCTCTTAGTTCGCAGATAAGAGATCAACCTTTCGAAAACCTCTTAAGATAATAATTATTTAATTATTTATAACTGCCGGTTGTTATTCCTCTATTATCGACCTTACAATCACTTAATTATTTAGAGCTATCGATTGCCACTCTCTACTATTAATAACCTTAGATTTTCCCATTTCAGTCCCTATTTCGCCTCTCCTACCTTTGATCTAATAAGCTTAAATTATTAGCTTATTAGTACGATTATCGGATTTCCAGCCTTTCTAATATAAAGAAGTTTGATTAGCTATAATAGCTACTTTAAATAATAGCAGTTTTAAGTATTTATATAATATTAAATAAAAGCTCTAATCAGGAGTATCTCCTTAGCTTTTTTAAAAAGCTAAATTGGATACTTTAGCCGCTCTTACTTAATAGGACTTTAAAAACTGCCTTAGAATCATCTCTAAAGACCCCTTTATTTTAAGAACTAATAGGAATTATCTTAAAAGCTAAAATGAATCTTTTTTAAAAACTTTATTATAAAAATTAGTCTTTAATTCGATAAACCTTTTCTTACTACTAATAATTGCAATACCTTTATTTATTACTTTATACTTATTAAAGAAGTCTTGGCAAAGTATAAATAAACTTTCTATAAAAGCTGGATTTTCACTCTTAGACTAGGCCTGCGAGTAGGAATATAAAAATGCAATTTTATATAACTTGAGTTCTTTACCTTCCCCTTTAATACCTTCCCCTTTAATAACTGCACTTGCTTTTTTAATATTAATACTTAAAAATACTAAAAATATCAATTTTAAATCTCCTTTTAACCTTTTACTTAAATCTTTTCAAGCTCGCCTTAGTCACTTTAAGATTGATTCGGATTTTAAAAACTCTTTAGAATACTTTAAGCCCTATATTCGACTTAGCTCCCCCTCTCTTATTAAAACGAATAAAGCGATAATAGCCGCTTTTAAAGCTATTATTAATCATTTTCCCTTCTTTAATTCCCTTAGCGCTCTTTATTTTACTAGAGCTAATATTATTAATTTCCTTAAATAATATAAAGAGACTTATTATAATTTTAGCATTAGATATAATAAGATAATTAATTAACTTCCCTATTACTATAACCAAACTAGTAAAGATATTATCAAATCTCTACTTAAGTAGAAGCTTTACAAATCCTAGGAACTACTTATTAAGGCTCTTAAGGCTGAATTTTAGGAATTTAATAGATAATAGATTTGCAATACTCTAGCCTTTTTAAAGGAGTTTATTCTTATTACTTGCACTCTTAAGGAATTTAAAAACTACTATTAGACCTTTACTTAAGTGTCGAATACTTTAATTAATTAGAAGATTCTTAATAAAGTTGAAAGAGGACGCCTTTTCTTATTTAAATTGCCTATTAGCCTTTGAAATAAGATTATTAAATATTTTAAAGTTAATAAGTAGGATCTTATAATATACGCTTAATTCGAAGACTTCTTAACCTTTACCTTAAAATCAAACCTTAGCGAAAGGACTATTAAGGCAATAGAGAAAGAAAAAGAGCCTACTTCCTCTTTTATTAAAGATCTTAAAAGCCTAATATAAGAATATTTAAAGGCTTTAAAGGTTACTAAAGAGGTAAAGAGAAATTTAATAGTAATTCCCTTTACTTATAGTCCTAGCCTAAGAGTGAAATCTGCCTTAAAAATTAAGGAACTTAAAGCCTAGTTTTTTAAATTCTATATTTAATATTTAAAAACCTTAATCAAAGGCCTTCTTTAAAAAACTTATTACACCTTTTAATTTAGAAATCGATAGGCTTTAGAAGGTAAAAACTAATATACAAACTCTAAATACCTAAATCCAGCTTCCCTTAAGTTAAATAAGCGAGTTACTACCTTAAAAAGGCTTAATAAACGGCTATATTAAAGGAATTCCTAGATTATTAATCGAATTCTATATAAAGCTTAGATTTTCTTTAGTAAGAACGCCTCTTAAGTTAGTTAAGGTATAAGATTACTTAAAATTATTATTGAATTTTCTTTAAAATTGCAATTTAATAGCTTTAATAACTTTAAGCTTTTAACTTGCGATTTTAAATTAAGAATTATATTATTAAAGGAGGAAAAGGAGTTTTTATCATTTTTATTCATTTACTACCGCACTTCTACCTTTCCCTTTTCTCCTTTCCCTTTATATATTTCTTTAAAATCCACTTGTAAG